>QVTF01010033.1:0-21719 GCA_003573665.1 Oxygymnocypris stewartii | reverse complement strand
TCGGCCTTGATGTCTCAGAAACACATTGACATCAAGACAAAAGATTTGTTTTCGTTTGCTCTCATTCCCGTCTGGTTTACAAAGCTCCTGGTGTTAACAAGAGACTAAATAGGTTTGGCAAACCCCGCGGGCTGCTCTTTAACCTGCGCTCTGTATCTGAGCATTACCTGTTTGGGCCTGACGCACGCTTTGACCCCAGACATGGGAATGTTGTGCTGGAGCCTGCAGGGGTCTGCGGACTCCGAAAGGAATGTCCAAATTACTACCTAATTCCTGCATGAGTGTGCGGTGTACATGGATCATGTGAGTTAACTGTGACTACAGAATGTGGAAAGTTCAATTCTGACTGGATAGTAAATACTTAAATTAAATTAATTGCATGCATGTACAATAAATAAGTATATTCACATACACAGTATTTGTGTGCAAGTCAGTGAAATACAGCATGTGTACATGTATGTGCGTGTGTGTGTGTGTGTGTGTGTGTGTGTGTGTGCTTGTGTGTGTGCGTGTGTGTGTGTGTGTGTGTGTGTGTGTGTGTGTAATTACAGTTTACTAATACCTCTTAACTAATATCAATTTAGTAAAAAAAAAATTATAAATAAAAAGTATACATAAATAGCACACATTAAATCTAGTAATACACATATATATATATGACTTTGCTCAGGAAGGTAAAGCAGGTGCAGATCAATGCCATCGCATGAAGAAGTGCTGCTGACTCACTTTGATCACATCTCAAACCGTCAGAGCTCCTCCAGGGCAAGCAGTCATCAGCACCTGCTCAAACACTCACAAAACATCACGTCACGTCTCACACTGGATCACAGATGAACTATTTTTCAAAAGCAGACACTGTATGCAGGGCCAATGCATAAGCTATACGCTAAAAGTAAGCATGAAAACAAAATTGACTTTTTACTTTGTCTAATTATAATGATTCATCAGTGCACATTATTTCACACACACATACAAAAAAAGTCCTCTAGGCTAACCAAAATCCATCACTCTTTAGGTGTTATTTCAGCAGTAAAGTATTAAAGCCCCGTCCTACTTTTCCCCCTTTGAATAACTCATCTCACTTCATAACATCAAATCAAATGTCTCATTACAGAGGTAAAATGGGTTGTGAATGCCAGTTTTGGTTTAAATTGAGAAGCTAGACTTAAAAAGAGAAAACTAAAGCATTGAAATGCTCATGCAGTCACGAATGAAGACGCTCTCAGTCTGTCAGCTGGACTCGGATATCACACCCTAATTGTGTTTCGCAAACAGCTGTCAGCTTCAAGTCTGAATGCACACGACGTCCAGCCCAGAGTGACCATGATGGGCCTTTCATCAGGTCAAACGCAGCAGGAACTGCAGCTCAATTAGGAAAGATTATGTCTCTAGCATGAGAAACACGATTATGAAAACTGGAGGTTTTCAGCAGCAGGAAACTATAAAGACCCAGGCTATATATTCTCTCCTAGCCTATAAAGGGCAAAATAAGGAAACTAAACAGGAGGGATACAGACAGGAAGCAGGGATTGTGGGTTTATCCAGAGGCAGGTTTACTGTGGCAGTAATGAGAGAGTCACGCTGGTCTCTCTCTCTCCATTCCCTGACTTGTTTTAATGCTGTTTCTTTGAATAACCAGAACTGTATATTTGGGTATATTTACTGTATATTTACAAATTAATGAACCAGAAAACAGACAAAAGATATCAAAGCTATAAAAACATATGTAAGAATACAAATTATATTTTTTCGAATCTGATGACAGAAGTAATTCTGCAAAAAAAAGGTTTTTTATTTTGCCCTATTTTAACGATCTGAGCGCATGGTCTAAAGCGCAAGGCGCAGGTGCACTTAGGGTGTGTCCAAATCCACTTTTGCTAGTTTAGCAGCGGGAAAAACGGTGGGTGCGCCCGGCGCATGGTCCAAAAGGGTTGTCCCTATTCTCTTAATGAGTAATGGGTGTGTTTTGGGCATAACGTGCAATTAACCTATCAGAGTCTCATTCCCTTTAAGAGTCAGTTGCGCTCGCACTATGGTGGATTCACTATTTACACGGAGGAATATGCACGAGTAAAGACTGAACACGTCTCCAGAGAGTAACGGATCTGCTTGTGTGCAAGCAAATGTGTAGCCTAGGCCTGTACACACCGGGACGAATATCGGCGCGCGTTATTCGCCAGCGTTTTTCAACGCGTTTTTTGTGTTCACACCCAAGCGATTTTCGCTGACGATGAGCCAAGTGAACATGAAAATTCATTCCCTGACATTAGATGGCGCTTAATGTAAAACAGAAATACCCCGGTACACAAGGTGGCGCTGCGCAACTTTACGCTTCTGACACTCGCTTGTCACTCAGAAGAAGAGAGCAAGTATTTACGCGCTTGTCAAAATCATACAAAGAAAACATGGATATTTCAAGCACCAGAAGCTCCAGCGATGAAGAAATTATTGTTCTGTTGAATGAGGAAAGACGCCGGAAAAGACGCAGACGCCGGCAGTGTAGACGCTACTTGGCGTATATCTTCTTCGTCGTTACGTATGTGTGCTCGGCAAGACTGTTTTGTGTTTGAGCGCCCCCAAGTTGTGTTTTACTGTAACTTCAGCAGCTCCAGACACGTGAGCAAAAGCGGCAATCTCATTGGTCGGATAGTTTTTGACGCGGCGCGTCAAACCAAAAAAACGAACCCGAGGCATTTAAAAAAAATGACAAGAGAAAAAATTAAAATAATTTTCAGTATCATTTTTCACATTTTATAGTAGTTACAACATTTATAAAGCTTTGTTCTTTTGTATTGCAGTAGAATCCTGATATTTCTTTTTATATTAAACTAATTTAAGACACTATTTTAAACTGTGTGTGTGTGTGTGTGAGAGAGAGAGAGAGAGAGAGAGAGAGAGAGAGAGAGAGAGAGAGAGAGAGAGAGAGAGAGAGAGAGAGAGAGAGAGAGAGATTCATGCTTAAAAGGATAGTTCACACAATTTTGTTTATAATTCAAAATTAAAAAGTTATTTGGGGTTCAAGAAATCTTTCATTTTCATTGTTGCATAAACTGTTAGTTTAAAGAAGAGAAAGAATAAAAAGAGAAGGATGGAGACGTGACAGACTGTGAGAACTGCAGAAGAGGAACCCGTGGTGCATGTCGTATCAGGGCGTCCCATTCACGCTCACCCTCTATTGTCCTGCTGTGGCCGTTTCACCCGTGGAGAATTTCCCGGGTCATGGAGCACTGCACACAAACCAAACTTTGTAATAACTGATTCATTCCTTGCAACACACAGACGGCCGATGCGACAGGAATGTCAATGAGTCGGTCCGTTTAGAGGAGGATTTTCCATTGGAATGAAGCACTCTGACATCATTACATTACACGTGCTGAACAGGACTCAGGAAAAGACAGCTCAAACAGATGACTGGAAAAACTGGAAAAGAAATAAAACAGGGTGACTGCGAGAGCCAGATGAATGAGTCTGATGAAGATGACGATGACGAACATCAAAACATAACAGATTTACTCCAAAATCATATCGGATAATGATTTTCAGATCACTGGTTTTTAACTATCATAAAGCACAATGCAACAATAAATAGTTTTTATATTAAATTAAAATGAGTAATGTTAAAATGAGAAATGTAGCTGAATTAAAAAAGATATATTTTATTTCAAGTTAGCGAATATGTTTTGTTATGTTTTAAAATTAGTTTCAGTTCTAGGTAAGTATAATAACATGGATGACAATTAACTTGAGATATGGACTAGTTTTGACTCTTGCTGCTGATTTGAAAGGTGATGCTTCCTGCATAAAGTGTCTGTTGATTGCCTTTCATTTTTAACCTGAAACATGCATGTTGTTTTCAAATCAGTTGTGGACTATATTCCTGAAATGTCTACCATCCATTACTGCTAATGAACCACAGGTTGATATGGCCCGATCTCAATAAATGTAACACATTCTCGGTGCATGAATTGTATCTCGCTCTGAATGCACGCTGTCTGTGAAGGCCCAGTTCAAGAATCAACGCTGAAAACATGTAAATAGTAACTTTTGAAGCTCTCCAGAGCGACAAATATGCACCAAGTTTGCTAGATCTTCAGCTGAGATTTCATTACTCTCATGCTACTAGCCCTGGGTATGTTTTAAAAGAAAATACTATTTCAGCCTTTGTGCATCAAAATTTGATGTTTAATTCAATGTGTTACTTACTAGTAACTGTTTATACACACATTTTTCAAAGTTCTGGACTATATTAGACTGATATTTCACAGACCCATTGGCTGAATTACTCAAAAATCAGGATGAAATGCACTCAGACGGAGCATGTGCAATGTCAAACACGTGTTTTACAGCTACGAGCGTGTCGTAAAACAGACACGTGACCGTGGATAAACTGTAGCTCACTTATCTTAAAGCCGCGTGGATGAATTACTACTACAACTACAGAGTTTCCCAGCCCTGCTAACCAAGATCAGGTCAAGGTGAGTTTTAGCAGTTATCATGTTCTGTACACTACAACACAACAAATCATGTATTTGAACCATACATATGTTTAACTCCTTGTGGGAATTAACATCACAAACTAAAAGAAGTAACAGAAGTTGTCTTCATTCAGTTTTGCCTTCATGTTTTGCATTCTGTAAACCAGAAGGAGCCAAAGGACATTTTTGGCTGAAGAAAAGCTCTGTAAGCTCAAAGGTGTTTGCCCCGGTGTCCTCCAGCTAATGGCCCATTAAATGAACTAATATAACGCTCTGCACACAGGATAGGAAAGAAGACAAATTAGCTGAGCAATTCACCGGGGCTATAGATATAATTTACGTCCACTTTAATAGCCTTAAGACAGGCTGACAAATGAAGCATACAGGCAGCATACTAATGAACCATAAAGGTGAACAGCATGTTACTAGAGTCGGGTCAGAGAGGTCAACTCTGTCATTCCTACACAGACAAGCAGATTCTCAGGACGTGGTTCTGGAGAGGAACCAACTGAAAGCAGTAAAACTTCAACAAAATACAAATTACATTTGCAGAAGATTTGCTCAGGTCATCCATTACATGGATGCATTACATCACTTGCTCACCAATGGATCCTCTGCAGTGAATGGGTGCCGTCAGAATGAGAATCCAAACAGGGATAAAATAATATATTTAAATAAATGTATTAAATAAATAATAAAATAATCACTCTAGTGCCATCAGTTAATGTCTTGTGAAGTGAAAATCTGTGAAATAAATCCATCTATGCATTTTTACATTTATACGAGTCCTCTATCCATAATATTGGTTTCTTCAGTGAAAAAGTAATCTCGTCTGAATCAGGAGAGACATATGCACAAATGTTTCTGTAAATATGCAGCTTTTCTCTTCACAAGACATTAACTGATGGACTGTGAGGATTATTGTGATGTTTTTATCAGCTCTTAAATTCTGACGGCACCCATTCACTACAGAGGATCCATTGTTGAACAAGTGATGTAATGCTACATTTCTCCAGATCTGCTCTCCAAATGCCTGAGGGTAACGTATGAGCAAATTTTCATTTTTTAGATGAACTAATCCTTTAACTACACATTTCTACTGTGCGTACTGCTTTCTCTCAAAAAAATGCCTTTTGACATGGGATGTCCCCGTGATCCTCAAGTCAGATCCACTTTCCTGCAGAGTTTAGCTCCAACCCTGATCAAACTCACCTACCTGTGCTTGTCTAATGATCCTGAAGACATCGATTAGCATGCTCAGGTGTGTGTGATTAGGGTCGGAGCTGAACTCTGCAGGAAAGTGGATCTGTAAACATGAACCGATTCAACAACAGAAAAAGATTCAGTGAGTCAACACAGGCTTCATTCATTACACACGAACAAGAATACATGTGTAAATAATTTATACAAACATTCTTAAGTGTTGCATGAATTAAATGTGGTAATTTACATAATATCAGATTTTCCCAGAAAATCATTCTGCTTATTTTTGTTGTATGATTTTACTTACTCCACCTTAATTGTCTGGCTTTCACTGTGAATTCTCTCTAATATACATCAATATGCAGACAAATATAAAAATATAGTTTAAAGTTGAATGTTTGTAATGGAAAAATAGAAAACATCAGAGTAAAGACTAATAAGCCATGAATCAGTTGTATATATATATAATTGTTATTAAACAATTCTTTTTATAATTTTTTTTTTTAAGTCTTTGTTATTACATTTTCTGTTTCTGTTCATTTGAATTTCAGCTTTAGTTTTATTTGAATTCTATGTTTGTTTGTCATCTTAATACATTTTTAGGGTTTTTCAAAATGTCTATAAAGTTTTTTGTTTTTTGTTTTAGTTATATATTACACATTTGATTACATCAAATAAAACCAAATAAAAATCACAAATCATTCTGAATAAACTAAGTTTATACATAACCTTACTTTCAGTTAACTAACCTTGCCATGAATAAAATGCCTTAAATAAAACATGATTCTTTCACGTTTTTAGCATCGTGACACAACACATGCCAGCTTTATCATTCATAAACTCGTGTCTCTGTAAATCCAACACCTGTTTGCGGTTATACCTCAGATAACGAATGACACAACATGCAAGAGTGTGTATCAGCTCTCGTCTCATCGTTTCCACAAACAAGCCGTCGTCACGTTCAGAGAAAATACATATTTCCTTGTCTGTACTGTGTGCTAAACTCTTGATAACATGTTTCCACTGAATCCTGGAGTTTCCTCGTCTAATCCGGTCTCCAGAAGCAAGAGGCTTGTTTCTACCCAAAACAACAGCCAAAGTTTGGATTCCATTAAAAACAAAGTTAACTAGAAGACGGAGAAAAACCCTCCGTTCAAGTATACCAGCATTAATCTACTCTCCTGTCTGCTTTGTTTATTGGAGGAAAATGTCAGATTATTATGTTGTGTTATGATTGATCAGATCGCCTGTCATCAAACTTCCAGCGAAGATTCAATTGATCAAAACAAACAAACACTAATCTAACCTGCTCCTTCAGCGGATTCAACATCCAGACACTTGTCTTCAAATAAACACATAATATCTATAAACACAGTTTCATTTAGAGATCCCAAATATTTAAATCACAAAATGGCTATTACTTTTCCGAAAAGGTTTTTGAAAATCATTGTATAATAATTGCACAAAGATAGCAATTTCTAGATACTGAAATATCTTAGAGATAATAACTAGAAAATTATTTCCTTTTGAATTTGGAATGACAGTTTTTATGATTTTAACTTTTGATTTAATTTTCTGATATTTCCTTGTAATTTTAGCCGTGCTAATTTGATACTGTTCCAAAAGTTGCTGTTCTCAAATTACATACACAACTAACTGACAGGTAATCTCAAAAACACAACCAGTATTGATAATGAAATATTTCTTGAGCAGCAAATCATATTAGAATGATTTCTGAAGGATCATGTGACACTGAAACAACGATGCTGAAAATACAGCTTTGACTCACGGGAATAAATTACATTTTAACCTATATTCACATAGAAAAGTTATTTAAAGTTTTAATAATTTTTCACAACATAATTTTTTCTGTATTTTTCATAAGAAAAAAAAACGTACAGACCACAGAGTACTTTATACTCACCCACAGTGTATTCTGGGATTGCCTTATTTAAGAAGGGTACATGGCCAGTTATGCCGTCTTAAAATGTGAACGGGCCTAATAAAGTGGTCTCCAGTAGCTCACTAGGAGTCAGTGGTAGCTGGTGTCCTGCAGCGGTTGAAAGCTGTATTTATAACTCAGGGTCTCAGTGGTCAGATGTTCATTTGATGACTTGACCATGAGCATGACCTGCTGTAAAACTGACACACCAGCAACAGCTCAAGACTTCCTCCTCCATTAACATCAACAGACCCTCAGCACAGGTTAAAGAGCACGACGTTCATCCTCCGACGCCCTGCTGCGCCCTCTGACCTCTCAAACACACATATATGATCAAATTCAAATAGCATTTAAGCATGTTTACAACACCATTTTGCAATTAATATTAGGGACAAGCTTGGAGCAGTATAGAGGGTGTATAAGGGGCTAATCATTGTTATAATTATAATAATGTATATCATATACTCTATACACAGTGTTGGGAAGGTTCCTTTGGAAATGTAATAGGTTACAGATTACAAGTTTCCCTATTTTAAAATGTAATATAAGTAGTGCAACTTTCAATTACTTATTAAAATAATGTAACTGATTACATTTGATTACTATTTTATTACTTTTTAAGGTTTTGACTGTTTTCAAATCGTTTTTTCAAACATTTAAAGCAGGCAGGGTTAA
The DNA here is from genome assembly GCA_003573665.1 of Oxygymnocypris stewartii. Classification (NCBI taxonomy): domain Eukaryota; kingdom Metazoa; phylum Chordata; class Actinopteri; order Cypriniformes; family Cyprinidae; genus Oxygymnocypris; species Oxygymnocypris stewartii. Next base: position 13,424 of record QVTF01010033.1, on the reverse strand, counting down.
CCTTATAGTAAGGACTCAACACTGATTACTATCACTTTTGAAATCCTTTATCTTTTGAATTAAGATTATAATAATTTCATTTTAAAGCACAGCCACACAAACTCAGACTTTAGCGCCTCTCTTTACTTTGAGTCCGTTCTGAGGTTAAACACAGATTTAAAATCCTAAGAAACCGTTTAATAGCTATGATACAGTTTCTGAAATCAAATCTTTGCATAGCTCTGACAGGAAACTCTGGCATCTAACAATGCCTTAAACAGTTGATCTTAAAACATAGAGCTTATACATAAACCCAAACAGGAAATAAAACCATTTTTGAATAAGCACATGTCCTAATCTATGTCCTAAATTCCTGAAACATCTCTGTCTCATATTTTACAGCAGATAATACAATTTGGGAAAGAAATCAATCAAATCTGTATGTGTGTAAAAATATTCAGATTTAACCCGCTTTGTAATCGTTAACATTTTCAGAAGTAACTGTAATTTAATTACACGTTTTTCTTAGTAACTGTATCAGATTAAGGTTACATTTATTTTGTAATTAAATTACATAATTCCATTATATGTAACTAGTCCTACACACACACACACACACACACACACACACACACACACACACACACATACACGCACGCGCACGCACACTCACACTCACACACATACACACACACTCTCACACACACACACACACACTCTCACACACACACACACACAGACACAGACACAGACACAGACACAGACACAGACACACACACACACACACACATACATACACACACACATACATACACACACACTCACACACACACACACACACAAACATACACGCACACGCACACGCACACTCACACTCACACACACACACTCACACACACTCACTCACACACTCACATAAAACAACCCAAGATTGCATCAGATCAACAATTCAATCCAGCTATTCAACAATGAGCTGGAATGCTGTGTGACTGATCTATAAACTTTGAGCTGCAGTATGAACAGACAGATTTAGTCCACACCTGGCATTTCCTCAGGAATCAGGTTTGATAACTGTGTCCAGTCACAACAGAAGTAACCCATGAGAAGTCTCTCAGGTTGACTGAGCAGTTTGGCACGCTCTGACCTCCGGCTGTGCCAAGACATGAGCTCATCATGAGCTCCAGAAATCATTGTTTTAACAATAACATATGGTGCATTATTATTAATATCAATACAACAAAAGCAAGAGCAACTAATAAATATGCATGCATAAATTATGATCTAAAGAATAACAACAACAACAATAACAACAATAAAAGCCATTGCATGAATTATTATACAATATATAGTGTTGTATCATTTTATACAATAAAGAGCTTTCATTCATTATAAATATTAATATGACAACAGCAAGAATAAATAAATATGCTATATAATAATAATAAATGAAAGATAGTGTATATAAATATTAAACAATGTATAGTGTTATAATATAATTTTATATAATAACATTTTTTGTTATGCATTTAGTATTAATGTAACAAAAAAACAAACAAAAAAACTTATATGCATGAAAGTAAGAAATCAAAATAATGTATGACGTATAAAATATTCTACAACATATAGTGTTGCATAATTTTTATACAATACCATATTTAAGATTATTAATACTAATTTGACAACAGCAAGAATGGATGGATGGATGGATGGATGGATGGATGGATGGATGGATGGATGGATGAATGAATGAATGAATGAATGAATGAATATCCACCACACAACGATGACAAGGATAATGAGCTTACTTCAGCCTTTATTTTCTTCGAGCAATTCATTTTTTGGGGTGATTTTGTGGTGAAATATGATCAGGACATGCTCAACAGGATTTGTGAGATTCACCCATATTTTCTTCCTGACTGTCTCTTTTTCAGTGTCAGACTGACATTACAGAAGATATATGGGGTAAACTAGGCTGCAGTCTACATTACGCTTTGCTGTAATAGAATGTGTTTTCGTATGTGTTTGTGCATGCCGACCAAATCATTCAGCATCACTCCTAACAACACATAAAAACTGCCCAGAATAACTGCCCAATGGTTCCCAGCTGTGCACATCTGACTCAAGATACCGCTGGTTGCAGCAAACAACTTGTTGAAATAAAATGAAGCAGAAAACAGACGAAAACCATCAGGTCACACCACTTCAAACTACGTCTCTGGAAGCCAATACGCAAGCGACAACTTAGATGCTCATAATGTTGCTGTCGAAACGAATCTGTCTGCAGCACTTTGATACACAAGCGGCTCTCAGATTACCCATGATCCCAGTGCAAAACCAGTGTCTGTTATCAGTCTGCTAGACAAAGAGGAGACTACAGAAACTGAAACTGTAGGGCGAGATTTGTGAAGAATTTCCTGTCGTGTGTAGATTATCACCAAAAACAACATCCTCCAGTATTAGCATCCTCTCACTGGCTTTGACTGCCGTTACAGATAACATTCTTGGCTTTCAATATATTAGAGACTCAAACAACCCGAGAAAACGCTCTGTAGGGGGGGGACTTTTGGGGGAAATTTATTTGAAAGGAAATGCTTTAAAAACAATATATTTTCTAGAGTGCACACACAAACGCTACTGGATTTCAAGATTCAAGTGTTTTTTTGTGTGTGTTTTTAAATATAGAATACATATTTTTTATTGTATATATACAGCGTACAACTTGAAGTGAGATGTACTGGTGCATTAAATAAAAATAAATAGTAGTCTATTGCTGTTTTATTATTGTTGGCAAACAGACTGGTAATATTATTATTATTATTAATAACAATAATACTAATAATAAATAATTGTATTAAATTAATGCATGAAAGATGTTGTATAACAATATTATGCAATAAACAGTGTTTTATAATTGAAATACAATAAACAAACAAACCAATATAAAGTGAAAGTATAACATGGCTGGAAATGGACTTACCGTACTGGCAGCTCGGGCCGCTGAATCCGGCCGGACAGAGACAGAGTTGAGCAGAACCTTCTCTGCACTGACCTCCGTTAAAACACACGCCGTAACTGCACACAGCTGTCAGAGACACACAGACACAAAGAGATGCTGATCACACACCTGTACACGTGGAAGATGACATGAGACATGAAAACATGCAGCTTCAGCAGATGTTTCTGTTGTACTATTAGGCTCTTAACACCTGAAGAAAAAGCACTCTAGCATACTCCTGAAAACTGAAAGTAAACAGAGAGTATAAAAATACAGTTGTATGAATATCTTTTAACTATAAGAGATCGTTTCAAATCCACATCACCAACATAAACACATTACTGCTGTTTAATGTTAACTAAAAACTATTACTAAAGAACTGTAAATAATAGGGGTGGCTCGATACCACTTTTTCAGAATCGATCCCGATCCGATACCAAAACTTCTGAGTATCGGCCGATACCGATACCGATATCGATACAATATCAGAGCATTTTTTTTTATTTATCACTCTAGAATTTCTATACCTTTATGGAACAAAACTTTATGGTGTTTTATTATGTTTTTGTGGCTTTTGTACCTTAACAATAACACAGAATATTGTACACAGAATATCGGATTTGGATCAGTCTCGTCTGACCGATACCCGATCCGGCAGAAAATGCCAGTATCGGAGCTATACTGATACTGAATATCAGATCGGCGCACCCCTAGTAAATAACTGAAATTACACAGAACAAGATCATTAAATAAAATAAAACTTGGCAGCTAACGGAAATAGGTTTTATATTATATATGTATATACAGTACTTTATGTTAATACATAAATAAAAATATATAGAAATGTTTTTAAAAAATTAAAATTACTAAATAAATTAAATTGAAACTGAAATTATTAAAATAAAAGCTAATTTTCAAATATTAAACAGTTAATAAAATATTAAATAACAAATGTTTACTAAAATATGTAAAAAACAATAATAAATACTAACAAATATAAGTATATAAATAATATTAAAATAACACTGAAGTATGTTAGCATGTAAAATTACACCACCACTATTACATGATTTTATATGTGAATGTTGTCATAATCTGAAAGTTGTCAAAACATGAATATAATTTTTTTTAAAGCAAAAACCATTGTATTGCACTTTTAAGACCAGTCAAGTAGTCACTCAAAGTCATTGTCATCATATAATATATACACAAAATTATCATGCATTTCAAAACCTGAAAGATTGCTATCTAAAAATATGAAAAAACAAAACAGAAAATAGAAAACAAAGTAAGCAACACAAGTCAGTATCAAAACATTCAGGAGCATTAGCATTTCCTTTTGAAATATCTGAATATGAATAAACCTTTGGCAATGATCATTATATTACATAATACATTATTACATAAGATGTGCTGGAACTCACGATAATCGAGACAAAACATGATATGAATCTTCATAATCCCTGAAATACTTTCAACTGGAGTCCAGACAATTCAAGGACACATTTCCTTTCTAAACATCAGCAGACCTGAAACAATAGATGGACAATTACTGTCTTTGTAACAACAGGCATTGTTGTTCATGTGGACAGACCACCCAGGACAGTAGTTAGGCACATTCCTGGTACTCATTCAGGACATTTCCGTCTCCGGCAACAAAGACATGCTCATTATTACCGCTATTGGTGGTCAGTTCTGTTTTAAATTACTTTGTCAGCATCAATCACTATAAATGGTCATTTTCTGCTCCCAAATTCTGACTTTTGCTTCTTAAAGAAAAGATGAGTATTTTCAAGTGCACATTTTCTTAAAAGGGAAGGAAGTCTCACTAAAGCACGATTCAAGCACCGAGGGCACTTCTAATACAACCCAGAGTCATTAAGTCAAATGGTATACTTGAGAAACAAATAAATAAACAGGGTTTCAGCGAGTATGTAGCATACCCCAAAAGACCCCTTCAAGATTGAGTTTCACAGACATTTTGACCAGAATGAGAAACAGAATTTGTTTGTTGTCCCACTCACAAGCCTTACCAAATTAAACCAAAGCTATTTTCCTGAAGCGCCTTGATGTGTGTTATTTAATGAGTTCCAGTTCTTTCATTTTAATGCTTTTTTTTAGCCTGTCCAGTTGAACCCACTGGATATGATTTTCATTCAAAATACTGCGGAAAAAGAGAACATCAATGCGGAGATGATGTTGTTTATGTCAAAACTGGAACCAAGCCGTTCACACAGAACGCATATTTTGTGCATTTTCTAGAGGGACATCTATCAGCGTTGCACTTGCATCTTATGGCGGGACGGCTCTCTCCCCCATTCCACTGCATCTCATGTTTTTAAATGAAAAAAGTAACATTACACTTTGTGATTTGTGATTGGTGATTGGTGAAAGTGATTGATTTTCCATGCTTTGTATTAAACTGTGTATAATATACATGATGCTTTTTTGTGTCTAACTGTTTAAGCAACTTAATTAATTATATATGGTTAAACATTATTTTAAACATTATTTTCTCTTTTTCCGAACATGTACATTATGTACATTTTTCAAAGGTAGTCATATTATTTTATGCTTTGAAGAACCGTGCATTAATAATATTTTGCTCAATGCACTCTCTTGTGGCCTCTTGAGAGAAGCCAAACGCTTTTATGAAAATTTAAATTATGTTGGGGGGGGGCACAAGCATATTTTGAGGACATGCCCCTCTAGACACGCCCCTGGAACTGCTAGATTAAACTAATTAGCATTTAGGGGGAAAAGCAAAGAAAAGCCATCACTGCACGCTTCCTTCTATCAACCAGCTCACTAAATGACGGCAACACCTCAGAGACGACCTTTCGACTCCTTAACAAGATCTAAACGGTCTTTTCTGCCACACACTTTACTGCCGCTGCAAATCCAACAGCCTCTTGATTGTCCAGCGGCTGGCCAGTGAATCACGCTGAAGGAAAAGGTTGTGAAGACAGACGCTCTGTACGTGTGCCAGTCAGACGGGGAGCATCAACTTGTGTTTTGTCCTTGTTCAGTGGCTCAGAAAAATAAGTGATTAGTTTGTCCCATTTCTTAAAGTGCTTAAATGTCTCAAGTTGCAGAGATAAAAGATGAGCGTGGTTTAAAGGCAACAGATACTGATGCAGAAGAGGAAAAGATGTTAAGCGGTGTACAGGAATTCATACTGAGCGTGTTTATAAACAAACCAAACCTGGATCGGGGACGAGGCCTACATTTTGTAGATATAACGAGCAGTTTCACCTTCTTAGACAGACAAAGGGGTCTTTGAGGATTTTGTTGGCTCTAGTAATAAGACGCCAGAGAAAATCACAACTCGCAGGATAAACTGTTATACAACTGTCAGTCATTCTGGCATGAGACCACTCGAGCTGCCACGAGTCCGGGATAAACACGAACTGTGGATGTTAACTTGATTAAGAGAAGGATTGAGTTTAGGGGGCTTTGGGTACAAGGAACGGTTTTGACCGAATGTGACCCAGAGTCTCAAAACCACTTCTGGGAACCATAGAGTCCCTTCATCCAAAAGAGAACAACGGACCCAATCTTAGTCTGGATAGATGCCAGGCTTGATTTGACAATGAACACAAAGATCATCGAGTCAACAAAACACAAAAAAATACGTCATGATGCACAAAACTCTAACTAAGGCTTTTAGACAGTACAAGCTATTGAACGGACCTCTCACAGTCCCATATTCAAGCCTGGCACATTAAATATGGCGTCTACTCTTAATAGAGGCACTATGACAGCATTTTGAACAAAATCAGGCCCAAATGAAGTTCATTTGGAGTTCAAAACAGCTTGCCAAAGTCAACTTTCTGGAAAAGTTTGCTCATTCTGTTAAACTTCTTCAAACACCATTTGGAATCTTCTAAATGAACAAAGATTTTTAAAAAAACTGAAGAACATTCATTTATTGAAACTTCTGGAATTAAAGGGAAAGTTCACCCAAAATGAAAATTTGCTGTTAATTTACTCATCCTCAGTACTACTTTTTTTTTCTACAGCAGAACGCCGGTAAACAAGATTTTAGCTAAAACTGTAGTCCTTGGTGATACATAAAATGCAAGTCAACAGCTGCCCGTTTTTGAGAATCAAAAAGGCATATCAAGGAACACAAAATGAATACCCATGGCTTCTGACGTTATAATGAAGTCTTATGAAGTTAAACGATCAGTCTGTGCATGAAACTGAAACTCATAGGCACCAATAATACACCGGTGCAATGCGGTGCGATGCAGGTGTTTTTTGCTAATTTAAGCCTGACGCAGTTATCATTTTCATGTCCTGCGCCACGTTGTTTAAATAGCAAATGCATTTGCGCCCATGAGCGTGCTGGTCTGAAAACGAGGTGTGTTGGCGTGTTGCTATTTTGAGAAAACTGAAATAGACCGTGCCATTAACCAACTAAAACCTGGTCTAAAGTCAATGGCGCAGTATTTTTTTATTATTTAAAGAGCGCATTAGTAATATGCACCTATAGGCGGGTCCACAAAGTACGTCCACTCTTATTACACACACATGGACACGCAGCAGCACACAAACATGCCAAATATACAAAATTAAAGGATTACAATGTAAAAGATTATTATTGTGTAGGCTACATAAATATAAAAATGCCTACATGTCATAATGGATAGTCATTGCGTGTATCAGAATTAGGCTACACATTTGCTTGCGCTCGAGCAGATCCGTTACTCTCTGGAGACGTGTTCAGTCTTTACTCGTGCATATTCCTCCGTGTAAATAGCGAATCCACCATAGTGCGAGCGCAACTGACTCTTAAAGGGAATGAGACTCTGATTGGCTAATTGCACGTTATGCCCAAAACACACCCATTACTCATTAAGAGAACAGGGACATTCCTTTTGGACCATGCGCCGGGTGCACCCACCGCTTTACCCGCAGCTAAACAAGCAAAAGTGGATTTGGACACACACTAAGTGCACCTGCGCCTTGCGCTTTAGACCATGCGCTCATATTGTTAAAATAGGGCCCATATACGCTGGTATTTTGAATCATTTCAAGTTGGAGTAACTGTCAAGCGTCCGAAAGTGTGTTTTGAGTAACTTGTAGATCTGTGCTGCTCGAGCCACGATGTGTTTTAGATGATACCGTATGCTTTTTTTAATTCTCAAAACAGGCAAACTGACAAAGGAGCCCCTACCAAGTATTGAGTACATATACAGTAAATGAACATACTTTCCAGAAGGCCAACAATTCACTAAAAAAAATGTATTGGTCTTATGAAGTATTCTAATTTGTTGAGACAGTGAATTGGTGAGTTTTTGTTAAATGTGAGCCAAAATCATCACAATTAAAAAATCTAAAGACTTAATTGCATTGAATTTATTTAAGTCAAGTCAAGTCAAGTCACCTTTATTTATATAGCGTTTTTAACAATACAAATTGTAACAAAGCAACTGCACAATATCAAAATAGGAAAATTGTGTCAAAAATGTAAAATGACAAGTTTTAACACTCAATTTTCAATTTAATACACGAGTTTCACAATTGATGAAATAAATTCACTTTTCCACGACATTCTAATTTACATTTACATTTATGCATTTAGCAGACGCTTTTATCCAAAGTGACTTACAGTGCATTCAGGTTATACATTTATTGTAAGTATGTGTGTTATTTATGTGTTTATTATTCAATTTATTGAGATGCACCTGTATTGGAAGGCCTGAGGGTGAGATAAATTAACAGCCAACTTTCATTTTTGGTCGAACTATCCCTTTTAAACTTCTTACTAAACTTAAAATGCCACTGGACAGAGTGCTTTGGTATATCACTGTTCAGGTATTTTTAAACTCATTTTTACCCGCTGTGAGTATATCATGCCTAATAAGGGTCCATAGCTAGGCTAGTCTTCATCAGGGATGCTTGTGGAAGTATGCAGACTATGACAGTCCTATAAAATCCTATCAAAAGATTCCCAACTGGTCCATTTAGGCACAGCAAAACTCATCCGAAAAGAAAAAGCAAAGGAGCTCTCTTGTTACCAGAACAATGACAATGATGAGACTCCACCCAGACCAGACAGAGGACGGGATGAGCTGCTGAAATCCAATTACAAACCGAGGCTTTTGGCTTTAGAAAGTAAAACAAATTCAGACAAAGTGAGATCAGGGCTTTGTTGCTGAGGCAAGCATGACAATTAGAATCATTTAAACTAAACCACCAACCCTAAGTATTAAAATGTGGTGTGTAACTCATCCCATGTCATGTGTACTACCTGATAATGCTTCAGATCTGCGGCTTTAGGAGAGGTGTGCCATTACTGTTCAAAACCCACCAGTCCACACTACAAGTGGTGCAACTAATCTGTGCAGATTTCTCTCCAGTCTGTACCCTGGTAAGTCACCATAAAGCACTCTCTCTATTCCAACCAATAAAGCAATACAGAATCCACAGGTATGAGGATTACAGCCAATCTTGACACTAATTTCCTAATTCCACAGTGGACCAGAAGGCCAATGGAATGTGTAACTAGTTAATAGTTTAACAGAAGCAAGTGTAACGGATGTATGCCAGTAAGGGCTGTGTGTAAACCTCACTCCCCTGACCTCAAAAAAGGCGCTCTAGCGACGATAGTAGAGCGCCCGCCTCCGCGCCGGCGTCCCGGGTTCGCGACCCGCTCGGTGAGTTGGTGCGGACCCGTGTTGGGGGGGGTTACATTGGTGCCGGGACCCGCACGGGAGTGAGGTTTAGGGGGTGAGTGTAACGGATGTATGCCAGTAAGGGCGGTGTGTAAACCTCGCTCCCCTGACCTCAAAAAGAGGCACTCTAGCGACTGACGCTAGAGGCTTGTAGCCTTTAGCGTCCTTGGTAGAGCGCCCGCCTCCCGCGCCTGCGTCCCGGGTTCGCGACCCGCTCGGTGAGTTGGTGCGGACCCGTGTTGGGGAGGGTTTAACATTGGTGCCGTGACCCGCACGGGAGTGAGGTTTAGGGGGGTGAGTGTAACGGATGTATGCCAGTAAGGGCGGTGGGTAAAACCTCACTCCCCTGACCTCAAAAGAGGCCACTCTAGCGACTGACGCTAGAGGCTGTAGCCTTTAGCGTCCTTGGTAGAGCGCCGGCATCCCGGGTTCGAGACCCGCTCGGTGTGATGGCGCGGACCCGGGGGGGTTACACAAGCATGCCAAAAGAGTTGAAACGCTCTCTAATCTATCATCTGGACACATTTACTTCACAGTAAAACTAATTACCTGGAGCATGAAACTCTTAATCACTAACTCCATCTGTACCTCTAAAAGCCAGCTGCATAATCAAGCATTTACTGTCCAAAAAAGCCCCCAAAATGATCATACATATAGATTTCTGTCATTGACTCTCATAGGCACATGATTAACACAAGGGCATTTGTGCACTTTTCAGTAAATACAGTGATTTTACATAGCATGCATTTAAAGAGGACTTACGATACAGGAATCCGGCCTCCCCGTTGAGCTGTGACCATCCTGGGCAGCACTTGTAAACCGCCTGGTGCTCCTGTCGATACACCTGTCTGTATGCGGTATAGTAAGACGTCCTGTGGGGAAAAAGGAAAGAAATCTTGCTATGTTCTTAATATTATCCTGCACACTCACTCTCTAACTAAACTAGTATACATACTAATAGGGTAAACAGGGCTAGAAACAATGTGCTATTCACTGCGCCTAAAATGTATAACTGCTGAACAAATATATATGTTGTGTTGAACATTAGGTAATGCATCAACAGATTTTGTGTGAAAATAAATCATTCAAGTTTTTTATTTATTTTTAAATCATATAAATGCATGAGGTGGCAAGAGAGCCTTTTACCCAAGATATTGATACAATACTTCAGCTAAAATTATGTTTTTTGAACTAATGTCTTAGTTAATACTTGTTCAAAACAATCACTATAGCAAAGTTTGTACTATTGGTCTGCATTTCTACTAGTGTTTCTATTGTACTAGTTTCTATTTTAAAAATAAAATTCTTATTTTTGTTCAATAAATATACTGTCATTAAATATGTTAACATAAAATATTTTTTCAAATACATAAACAAAATCCTTTTACTAAGTAAAGATTCTGAAAGTATTGAAGGAGATCCAATAATAATTGACTATGTATTTACAATAGTAACAACAAATAATATTTTATTATATGATATGATTAATAGCATGTTTTAAAAATATGGTTTCATTCTAAACATGGTAATATGGACACCCAACATAATATATGATATTGACCACCCTGAATCTAACCATGTCATGTTAACAAATGGAAAAGTCAGTGATCTATTAATTATCATATTAATTACTGTGCCGCCTTTAGCCCCAACAGCAGGGGTGCGTTTTACCCCCAAATACTTTTACATATTCTTTTCGTTATTTAAAAACTGTTGCTTTAATTATCTTTAACAAAACTGAAAAATCATAAAAGAAGACCTTTGTCGCAAAATATATGCATGAATTTTAGCACGAAATTTTATAATCAAAAGTATTGAATGACGTGTGTTTTCCTTTGTTTTCCCCTCTGTCATTCGCTGGAACTGTGCATACAACAGTTAGCCGAAGCTAGGGATTACGGTTTATGAAGGTTTTAATGTGGATGTTTTTCTTACTCAAATGTATTGCTTGACTTCAGAAGGCCTTTATTAATGGAAGCACTTTTATGATGGATGGACGCACTTTATTTTGCTTCAAAATCTGGACCACCATTCATTGTCATTATAAAGCTTAGAAGAGCCATGATATTTGTAGTATAACTTTCATCTGAAAGAAGGAAATCACCTAGGATGGCTTGAGGGTGAGTAAATCATGGGTGAACTGTCCCTTTAACCCTCAAAACACAAAAACACTTCTAAAAAACAACCCAAAAAGTGTAAAAATAGCCTCATTCTGCAGGAAAACTATGGACTTGACAACTCTGATTTAGCTAAAAATTAGCCTACTGTATATATTCATTATATTTGACTTCACCTGTATGTCTTAATTATTTATTGTTATATGTCTTAATTTATTATTTATTTATTGTAAACATGTTTATGACAGCCACTGTTTAAATGATCCTATTTCAACAACGAATATAAATTATAGAAGATTTAGAATAAATAGAATAAAAAGATTTAGAAGTTAATGTAAAAACTGCCATATGTGCATTTTACATGTTTGCATTCAACTTTTTTATTTAAGTGATGATAATTATATCTAAAAATAAACAGGAATTTAATTTAACAGTTTGTGTTGTTAATTGTAACTTTTAATATTTGTGCAAGTAATATGGCTCCCTAAGTTTGCAGCATCAGCTGAGGTAGATATTACCCTTAAGAAAACTGTAATTATAAGCATTATAGTAGAACTTATTTAAAGACAGAGCAACAATTTGTTCAGTGAAATACTGTTTAATAAAAAAAGAAAAAGTTACACACTACATACACCATAAATAAACCAGTCTATTGTTAAAAAGAAAGAAAGAAAGAAAGAAAGAAAGAAAGAAGAAAAAGAAAGAAAGAAGAAAGAAAGAAAAAAGAAAGAAAGAAAGAAAGAAAGAAGAAAGAAAGAAAGAAAGAAGAAAGAGTAAGAAGAAAAAAGAAAGAAAGAAAGAAAGAAAGAAAGAAAGAAGATCTCCCCTCCCTCCTCCCGCCCTCCTCCCTCCCTCCCTCCCCCTCCCCCTCCCTCCTCCTCCCTCCCTCCCTCTCCCCTCCCGCCTCCTCCCTCCCCCTCCCTCCCTCTCCTCTCTCCCTCCCGCCCTCCCTCCTCCCCCGCCTCCTCCCTCCCCTCCCCCTCCCTCCCTCCCTCCCTCCCTCCCTCCCTCCCTCCCTCCCCTCTCTCTCTCCCTCCTCCCCTCCCTCCCTCCCTCCCTCCCTCCCTCCCTCCCCCTCCCTCCCTCCCTCCCTCCCTCCCCCCTCCTCCCTCCCTCCGCCCTCCTGCCCTCCCTCCCTCCCTCCCCCCTCCCTCCCTCCTCCCTCCTCCCTCCCTCCCTCCCTCCCTCCCTCCCTCCCTCCCTCCCTCCCTCTCTCTCTCTCTCTCCTCCTCTCCATCCCTCCCCCCTCCCTCCCTCCCTCCCTCTCCTCTCCTCTCTCCTCCTCCCTCCCTCCCTCCCTCCCTCCCTCCCCCTCTCCCTCCTCCTCCCTCCTCCCTCCCTCCCTCCCCCTCCCTCCCTCCTCCCTCCCTCCTCCCTCCCTCCCTCCCCTCCCTCCCCTCCCTCCCTCCCTCTCCTCCTCCCTCCCCCCTCCCTCCCTCCCTCTCCCTCCCTCCCTCCCTCCCTCCCTCTCCTCCCCCTCCCTCCCTCCCTCCCCTCCCTCCCTCTCCTCCCTCCCTCCCTCCCTCTCTCTCCCTCCTCCCTCCCTCCCTCCCTCCCTCCCTCCCTCTCTCGCTCTCGCTACTCTCTCTCTCCCTCCCTCCCCCTCCCTCCCTCCCTCCCTCCCTCCCTCCCTCCCTCCCCCCTCCCTCC
>QVTF01010030.1:2500-21696 GCA_003573665.1 Oxygymnocypris stewartii | reverse complement strand
TACATATTTTAAATATTAATATATAAATATTAATTTAATAATTGAAGTTATAACGGATCATATCCATCATATTATAAATAATGTATTTAGATAAACAGTAGTATATTTTTTTCAAAAGGATGAAATTACATTAATATTTTAAACATTCAAATATAAATATTAATTTAATAATTGAAGTTATAACGGATCATATCCATCATATTATAAATAATATATTTAGATAAACAGTAGTATATTTTTTTCAAAAGGATGAAATTACATAAATATTTTAAACATTAATATATAAATATTAATTTAATAATTGAAGTTATAACGGATCATATCCATCATATTATAAATAATGAATTTAGATAAACAGTATATTTTTTTCAAAAGGATGAAATTACATAAATATTTTAAACATTAATATATAAATATTAATTTAATAATTGAAGTTATAACGGATCATATCCATCATATTATAAATAATGAATTTAGATAAACAGTAGTATATTTTTTCAAAAGGATGAAATAATTACATACATGTAATATTTATTAGTGTATACATTTTAATATAATCAAATTAATTTATAATTGATAATATATAAACGTTTAGTAACTTTTTGAACAAATTAATTATATTACATATATCACAAAGTACGTTTTATTTACATAAGTTTTTAAATGCTAATAAATATTATTAGTATCATTGATTCATTCATAAATTATTATTATAATAATAAAATTAGAAATTACATTATATAATAAACACACTAATTACATACAATAAAACACAATTTTCGAAATTGTTTATATTACATATAAATGCAATGTTATGTTTATAAGATGTAAATAAATAATACACACATTTATACAATAATTTCTACTTAAAAAATATAGTAAAATAAAAATAAATAAACCAAATGATATGTTACTTTATACTTGATTATATATTATTTATATACATAACATTCAAAGGTACTAATGTAAATATATTTATATCAATAATATAAAAAAAATAAAAAATCATTATATTATATATATACACAAACTATGTGTTTAAATATAAAATGTTTAAATGTGTTCATTTAAATATATAAAACAATTATTAAATTATTAAGTCATCATATATTACACTAATGTACAAAATATTATAATGTATTAATGTTTATACTAATATATAATTAACTAATATATATATATATAATTAAACATTTAAAATTTAGATCACACAAGAACATTGTATATCCAAAGACACAACGTAAGACTATTCCTTTATACACACACACACACCACACACAGAGACACACACACACCACACACACACACACCACACACACACACACACACACACACACACACACACACACACGCCCATCTGGTGAAATCCAAGCCATCCACACGATGCATCTGGAATCAACAAAGGCTCTATTCTCGAAGCCATTTTATTAAAAGGCCAGTAGAATCCTATTACTCACAAATAACACTATGGGATGCTCACATGACGGTTAAATATAGCTGCTTCTTTTATTCACGGCCTCGGCGCCATCGAGCACAAACATCGGGCCAAGACAGTCTGGCCATCTCCAGTGAGCTGCGTGACTTCATTCATTTTCCGAGTCTTCAGCATGAACACAAAAGAAGGACTCAGTTGCGTTGCGATATCGGTTTAGCTGGTGACAGCGTGTGCGAGCGCTAATTGAGATCACGACACAATAGCATGTCAACAAATGTCTTTCAAGCAGAACGAGGTGACAATGAATTAGCTCATGACAACAGTTTGCACATTATCTAAAAAAAGTAGTGATCGACCGATACTGATTTTTTTAACCGATACCGATTATTTGCATGTTTATGTACCCGATAACCGATATGCAGAACCGATATTTATTTACTGTTATACAGTACATAACAGAGTGAAGTCCATTCTTTGCTTTGGTTTTTCCTAGGGGTCGACCGATATGTGTTTTTCGGGGCCGATACCGATACCGATTATTACAGATCAAGTAGACCGATAACCGATATTTTGAACCGATATACGTGTCTGGTGTAAAAATGAAAATGAATGCCAAAATTAATAATAACAAGAGATCTGACAAAAAACGTTCTTTAAATGCTTTTAAACATGTCTTTAATTCTGAAAACTGTTAATAACAACAACATTTCCGTTGGTTTTAATTTACAGTACAGTGCAAATGAAGGCATAAAACATTAATTTAATTTATCTTTTAATCAAATGAGAGTTAGACTTTATTTTTGGCAAACAAATGAGTTTACTATTAAAATTAAAACATGGAAGAAATAGCGTATTGTGTGATTATTCTCAACAAAAGTTGTAATAATTGTTGTAGTTGTATTACGTATACAGTAATATATTCGGCTAAACCGAACTTATATTTTGACAGGTTGCCATGAGGACCTTTTAAGTTTCTGTAGCCTATGTATATATGACATGACGATCGTTTTACTCAAATGAAACGGTCAAATGCTCGTGAAGTGACTCTCCGAGCAGTTCTGGGGATGATGTTCATGTATTTATGTCCTCATTTAGTGAGACGGCAGACGCTGAAGTCACTGCGAGCGTCACGTGCGCTTCAGTATGTATGTGTGCAGTAAATGAAACCGCACGTCTGTGTCATTCATTAACAGAGATGCAGAACAAGCAGGATTCATATTTAAAGTGTTTTTGCAGCTTAATATTTATAGATACTAGTCCATAGCGCGAGTCGATTTAAGTGTACTGACCTACTTTTGATTAATTCATCCAAACTTCGACACATTCCATGACATTCCGCGTTATACGGTAAATTCCATTATATGACTGCATTCCGCGTTATACGGTAAATTCCATTATATGACTGCATTCCGCGTTATACGGTAAATTACATTATATGACTGCATTCCGCGAGATTACGCCCTCATTTTCCGCATCGTGGACATCATAGGTTATATTGAGGTGTTTTGCAACTTCAGCAACGTCTGCTGCCTTACCTTTGAGAGACAACTGATGCGTGATCACTGACGCAGCTCCAGTCAGCAAGTGCTTTCGCTGTGAGACTGCCTTCAGTTTTCCGCATTGATTGGTCGGACTCGTGACTCTCTACATATCAGATGAGCGGTGGGCGGAGATTGCTCTCAGAGATCGCCTCACTCTCACATAGTGTTGAGCTCAGACAGGCTGCATCGAGCCAAATAGTGCATTTAAACATTAAATAATTTCACCTGTATTATTTATTCACCAATAAATAATGTCACCTGTAAATAGTATGTTTGTTTGCATAATAAAAAAAAAAAAAAAAAAAAAAAAAAAAATTATCGGCAAATCTGTTTTGAAAATGGCCGATATCGATAATCGGTAAAATGCTTAATATCGGCGCCGATAATCGGCCGACCCCTAGTTTTTCCTTCTTTCAGTCGTCTTAACAACAACAAACAACTGATGAAAATTAACATTTTCATGTAAAATTTAAGCTTAAAATTACAACAATAAAAACGTTTTATTTATAAAAAGCATCATCAGCAACACTGATATTAACAATAAGCAAAATAATGTCTAATGTTTTCAAATGGAGAAAATAAAGGACAGAAGTCATATCAGCTTCATTTTAAACTACAGTTTTAGGTTTATAATCTGTTTAATAGACTAAAGAGTGAAGAATAATTCACTGAATAATATTCTCTGGAATATTTAAATAAGCGATAACAAACAAAACATCGTATTTTATTGCATTTCTTAACTGTTTTATCAGAATTATTAAAATGTTTTTGTCGTTATAAATTATGAAAACTGCTGACAGCGCGGTTTATCTATTTACACAGAACTATACTCAAACTGCGATCGCTTGTGGAGATAATAAATAATTAATTTAGATAGAGATGTATTTATTTAGATGATTATTGGTGAAATAATGGTTCTATAGTAAATGTTAATATAATTTAGTGTGTTTCAAACGAGTGAATCTTGTATAAAGTTACATGCGGTGGACGTGCTGGAGCTTCTCCTGAGTGAACAGTGTGTGTGTGTGTGTGTCCACTGCTCCAAGTGTGTGTGTGTGTGTGTGTGTGTGCCCACTGCTCCAGGTGTGTGTGTGCACGGTGTGTGTGTGTGTCCACTACTCCAGGTGTGTGTGTGTGTCCACTGCGGTGTGTGTGTACTTGGATGGGTCAAATACAGAGAACACATTTCAGTGCTAGTTATACTCTGTATAATTGTGTGTGACAAAAAAAACAATTCAAAACCGATAACCGATTATGGTAAAATGCTTAAATATCAGGAAAAATATCGTTAAACTGATATATCAGTCGATCTCTAAAAAAAAAGTGTGGAAATTATTTCTAAATTAGGGCCCTCTGATCTCCGTGATGTGGAAAACGCGGACGGAATCTCGGAATCTAATCATAAAAACAGAATTTACTGTATAACGCGGAATGTCACAGAATTTGCCAAATTTTAGACGGATATATCAAAAATTGTTTAGTACACTTAAATCGTAAATTTGCGCACATCTGTAAGATTGAATTTGGCAGACGCATGGCTTCTTTTACTACACACATACTTGAAGTGCGTGTTTTCAGCATCTGCCGCCTCAGTATATGAGTACATAAACAATCTCTAGAACTGCTCTGAGTCACTTCGTGAGCATTTTACCATTTATTTTGAGTAAAACTATCGTCATATCGCTACAGACAAACCTTTGACAAACCTGTTCAAATAAAAGATCGGTTTAACTTGAAGAAACTGTGACAGAAAAATATTGCTTAATGTAATGATAGTACTACTACTACTACTACTACTACTAATAATAATACAAATTATTATTAAAACAACATTTTTAAAGGAATATTTACAAGAATCTGTTTATCAGAAAAATTTTAATACACAACGGCATTTCTGAAAAACGATATTTTTTTATAAAATCAATTAATTACAGATGCATTTGGTTATTTATATTTAAAGAAACCATTAAAACGGAATCCAGAAAATTTATGGAAAACGGAATGTGGTAAAATAAAACTGAATTTGCAAAAAAAAAAAAATAAGAAGAATTCATAGGGCCTTAAAAATTTCATTTTTGTTAAACTTTTAATAAATTGCTGTTTAATATTGTATGTTTCGTGATTTAAATTAATTAGACATGCTTTTTGATTAATATAATATGCATTAAAATACATTCTAGAAAAATTAAAACAGAAAAAAAACGGAATCCAGAACAATTAAAATATAATTTAGAAAACAATAAAATGGAATTTGGGATTTCATAGGGCCCTAATAACTAAAAGCACTATGGAAAAAGTGATGGCTGCCCTAGCATTAGCGCAAATAGCCTTTAGGGAATGAAAAGGCACATGGAGTGCTTATAAGAAAAATAGTCAAAAAATGGTGCAGCAGTTCAAAAATCGCTCTAATAAACACAAATATGATCTAACTCTCCAAGTTACATTGTTTGAGTACAGTTTAAAGGCCTGCGAATACTTTCTGCTCTTTAAATTAACAAAGTTTGCTGGAAACTGATCAAGGTTATTAGGTCTCCAACGCGACTGTAATGACAGAATGGACTCTTGAGACATTTTACTGTAGACTTTTCCACATGTCAACATCCCACGTGTCTCATTACAGCCGTCCCACCAAAAATAGCTCAGACCGCCTCAGGAGCCAAAGTCCACCACACAAGACTAACACAAAGCCGGGAGATAAACAATGGCCACGAAATAGCCATTACGACTTCCTGGGGAACAATATGCTGACTCCCAACACCCAGTGAGCAGACCGGCCAATGGGGAGCGAAGGCTCTACAGCTACCACTTCCTGTTGAAAAAAAAAACTGCTTCCTGTTGAAGTGATCAACCAGAGGGAAGTTCCTGTCTGCGGGCAGCAGAAGCATTATTTCAGAGGCCTCTCATCATGCATGCATGAATATGAGCGATCAAAAGCCACATTGTTGCACAGAAACATCTGTAAACAGAAAGCAAAGATATTTGCAGAGCCATTTGGGAACTCAATGCCATTTGCAGAGTCTCATAACTATCCTGTTATCTGATACTCAATGACGTAATCCATAAAAGCCATTAGGATCTGGAAGAAAACCTCATTTTTATCTTGATGGATTACAAACTGTTTTGCTGTAGGGCCAATTTAACCACATTTATAGGTCAAATAGCACAGTTAACTTGCCCTTGAAGATGTTTTTTCTGGTATTTAGTATGCATGCGTTGACGTGAAGGCTAAATATGCGTTCAAACAAAGCAGTATGGTTGTAGGAGGGGGATTACAAAAGAGTTACTCTGGTGAAAAGGCTCCCGAAACCAGTCGGACGTGTCGGTCAACGACAACAAGTGCCAAACATCGCTGATTACATCATGCAAGTTGAAACGGAGACAATAACATGCAGCTTTAAAATGAAACGATTGTAAAATGACAGTTTACTTTGAGTCACGGCCCATGAATTTGCTTTTAATAGAGTTAAAACCTAGACAAAACTATTTGCTGCTGGCCCTGGGTAAGGTGACAATTACAACCAGTGAACTATATCACAGTTCGAAGTTTGGTAGAAGAACCTGGGACTGTGGTTGCAAAGTGGGAGAAATTCTCCAGAAAATTCTGGAAATATTCCAGAAACTTTTAGAAAGTTTCCAGTAGGGATGCACTGAAAAAAAAATATTGGCTGAAAGTGAACAAAATGAAACACTGGGCTGAAGGCAGAATACCGAACATGTTTTTTTGTTTTTCTCGCACCCCCGCCCTCCATGTATTTGGCCAATTTATTTCACCATTGCATAAATTAAATAGCCAAAATGTGCTTTTTACCGTTTTGTCTTGCATTTCAAAGAAAAACAATCTATTTCAAAACAACAATTAAAAAATATTTAACACTGAAAATTTTTAGCATTCTAGCAGACATTATAATAAGTTAGTAAAATAAAAATATATTGTGGCCATTTTTGAGACTCCGTCTTGGATCAGGCATGTGATGGACACTTTGAACAGATATTATAATGATTTCTGAAAGGCCCCGTGACACTAAAGACTGGAGAAATGATGCAAAAAATTCAACTTTCATCACAGCAATCAATTATATTTTACTATATATTCACATACAAAAAAGTTTTTTAATTCACAATACATGCAATTTGTGCATGTTTTACAAAACATAACATTCTGTAGTTTATGTAGTACGTGTTTAAGGCCATTACGCAATTTCAATCATCATACAGAACCCAGCAACAACCACCCTTCCTCTTCTCATCAAAGACATGTGACGCAGTACTAAACAGTATCTCGCTGTTGGTGCTTGTAATGATTTTTGCAACACTTTATATGCTTCCACACAGCGAACATGTTTGCTGCATTATAAAGAGTGTGTGTCTTGAGTCACTATACGCTGGTTGCTATTTGATCGCGTCACCAAAAATCTCATTGTTCGGTACAATTTATTCTGTCTTTTCGCTTAGCTTTTTTGTGTGCCATTTACGACTAAATCATTTAGGTTGCCGGGTGCATCCCTAGTAAGAAATAGGACATCAGCTGATGTATCCGTCAAATAGTCAAGCAGTAACAAAATACCCAAAATAATCACTATTCTGACACGTAGAAAGCTGGACAAGAAGCAAATCTGCATTGACTCACATATGGAAACATTTTTCTCTAATACAATGCAGAGAATAATAAAAGCAATATGGTGTCCTTTCTTAAAAATCAGCACCAATTGAAAGTCTTGGAAGATGGATGAGACAAATCAACTACATGAGACCATAAAAGGAAGAGAAACCACAGGGAGATCTGACTCTGATCATTGAAGACGTGTCTGGATTGAGGCTCGTTCTGGTCGCATTGTTCAATTGACAAGTTTCACATGCTGCTTCTCACCACAAGTGCAGAGACGGAGGGAATATTTTGTAATGAAGCCTGAATACGCGTCTGCCAAAGGACAATGACTGTGCTGACTGCGGAGAAATGACTTCTAGTTTTCAGAAACCACAAACACTGGGGCAAGCGTCAACAAACCCTGACATCTTTCATCTCTTTTAGGACTTGCTACACAAGCGAACTTTATTCTAATAAAGGGGGCTGAGATAATGACATCATGTGTACAGGAAACCTCTGAAGTACTGAGAAGAGATACGAATCTCTGTTGCAGAGTGGGTTGGTTTTGTCTGACGGATAACTTCAAAAACAGCACTTGTATGCAAAAGTGAAATCTTGATAAGAATGACTTTATAAGAATATTTAGATGCTTGAGGGTCAATATTATCAATATTGTCAATAATATCACAACATCAACCTCTCAGCACGAGGTTACCACTACCATAAACCACCGTCAGATGGGAATTGGGGAAGGGTTTCTGCTGATATTTTGCTAAATAACATACAGAATGTGCCTGGAAAGGTTTATGGGACCGGGCTATAATTTTAAAGCAAGGCACATAAAACAACAAGAACTGCATGAGACACGAACCCCAGAGGAAGGCCTCCAGTTGTAGGTTAGCCGGTACTGCAACATGAGCTATACAAGTACAACAAGTTTGTGACCCCGGGTTTCAAGCACAGGCTTGTGGGAAAGCACGGTGTAAATAACTGATCTAAAGAGCTACAGTGTACAGTGAAGACTGAGAGATCTGTGGGTAAGCTGTCATTATGGTTTACGAAGCATTGATCAAAGTAGCGAGCTCTTCCAGACCCTAAAATTCCAACCAAAGAGCTATTTTGTAGAAACAAGCCTCCAATGAGTTGAAAAAATGAATGTATAATGCTCAAATAAAGACACTACATATATACCCAATCAAATGTAGGGTTCTTAATATAACGTGACTATTTTTTGGGGTTGACTAGTTCTAAGGTTGGCAACTGCAAACCGCAGACTTATCAACGGACTTCCTTTATCTTAACCATTTCGATAACTACAACAAAATCTGTGACATGTTTTACAACTCACTGTACTCTGTACAGCATGAAATATCAGAGCAATTCGGCATTATGAGAAGCAGTTTATTAACTATCCCAGTTAGTCCTCCAACAAATCCACTGATCCTGAATTCAATTATTCTAGGCTTGCCTTGCGAATGTTTAAAGCAGAGAGCTTTTCCAGACCCTGCAATTCCAACCAAAAAGCTCATCAGTAGAAGTCTCCAAGGGATCAAAGTCATACCAATGTATCATGCTCAAAGAAAAGATTGAATACTGCGCACACATCCAACATTGCGGCGTTCTTACAAATCCTTACCATTTTTTGAAGTAAACAAAGTCTACAGTTGACAACTGTGAACCGCAAAGCCATCAGTTAACTTCCTTTACCTTCACCCTTTCAATACACTAAAACAAAGCATATCACAGGTTTCAAAATAGGGATGCACCGAATGTTGGGCAACCGAAATTGTTGGGCCGAAAATAGGAAAAAAAAACTGATAATAAGCGAAAATACCAAATTATTTGTACCAAACAATGACGTTACGTGATCAAATAGAGGCGTGCACTAATGCAGCAAACACGTCTGCAGCGTGGAAGCATTTAAAACTGTCCGAGAGAGAGAGAGAGAGAGGAGAGACGCAGACATCATTACAAGCACGAGACACTGACAGCGAGAGACTGCTCAACGCTGCTTCTCAAGTCTCAGATGAGAAGAGGAAGGGGTGGTGGTTGCTGGTTACTGTGATGATTGAAATCGTGAAATGGATTAGTAAATAAACTACAGAATGTTATGTTTTCTAAAACACGCACGAATGGCGTGTATTCAAACAGCGCTGTACGAGCTCGCGGCACCAGGGTTCAAAGTCCAGAGCGCGAGCAAATTCTGCGCTGATTTCTATTATTTTTTTTAAAGGCGTGTGACAATGTGATACTTGTGACAAACATCTTCCCAACTTCGTAATGAGATATATCTGAGAAATATCTGCATGCTGTTGTCAACAAACAGAAGCACTGATGTCTTCCTGGTTCCTGCATATTCCCGCCAAAATAAAAGCTCCATCAACATTCAGAAACATTAGTATTGTAATTTTACTCTTGTTCTGTAAAATAAAATAAAAAGTAAGACAATAATAATTATATAAATAATTACCCTACAACAGCTGTATTAATACATTTACTATAACATTCACCATTAGTGTTCAAATTGGGATCTGTAATAATTTCTAATGTTTTAAAATAAGTCTCTTCTGCTCAGCAACGCTGCATTTATTTGTACAGAAATAAATACATGCCTGATTCAAGAAGGGGGTCTCAAAAATGGCCAAAAAATTATATTTTACTAACTTATTAATTTTAAGTTAAATTGTGCTTTGTTGGTTAGGATGTATAAAAATGGTTGGATGTTAAGTAATTCTTTTGTAAAAAATTTAAAGCAGAACAAAAGAGTAAAAAGCAGATTTGGGCTACTTAATTTATGCAATAGTGAAAAAAAAATCAAAATAGGCCTAAATGGGGGAGAACATTTTTGAAAAACCGTGTTCGGTATTCAGTTTCATTTTGTTCGGCTTCGGCCAAGAATTTTAATTTCGGTGCATCCCATTTCAAAACTCTACAGACTTAACCTTAGAATCTGTCCAAGAGGATGTTGGTACGTTCCCATGTCCCACTAAGTCCCTGAAAGAATCTACTATTCCCAAATGTGCTTATAAACGAATGTAACCAAACCAAGTTTGAATCAAAGTGGTGAAGATCTTACCTCCAACACAGGTCCAGCACCCAAGATGGTTCGTTCCACGCCGCTTGCGTAACCCTTCTGGCTGAGAGCCGTCAAGCAGTGAATGAGGAAGTTAGTGCTTTGCGTTTTGCCTGATCCGCTCTCTCCTGAGATAACGATACACTGGTTGATGTGCTTGCGCAACATGGCGTAGTAGGCTACATCGGCAATGGCGAAAATATGAGGCTGCAGCTTGCCCAACTGGTGGTTCTCGTACATTTTGACATATTTGGGGTTGTAAATGGGTAAGAACTTAAAGGGGTTGATGGCAATGAGGATGCTGCCAGCGTATGTATAAATTTTATTCTTCTGAAAACGAATGCGGAGGTTATCCAAGATGCTATCCTCACTGAGGACCGGAAGGTTGCAGAGGTCCTCAAAGTCTTCCTGCTGGGGTGGGAGGAAGCCCCGAGCAACCAGTCGCTTGGACTCCTGCTCGTTCCCCACGGCGGGCAGGTGCACGTAGCAGATGGAGCCATCGTGGTTGCGCTCCTGGAGGAGGAAGTAAAATCCCTCTTTCTGAGAATGTTGTTCTTGGGCTTTTCTCGGCCAGAGAAGGACCCTGTGCACCGGAAGGTCGGTTGATTCAAGCACCCACTCCTCCCCACCGCACTCCTTCACCTCAGCCAGGACGTAGAGCTTGCTGGCGTCCAGTCCAAGGGTCGCTGCCACATCACGTATGGTGCTAGCAGCGGTGGCCTCCTTGGTGACTCTGAGTGTACAGCAAGACGCCGTCTCCAGAGAGATTCGGGGGTAGATCTGAAGTTCGTAGACCTTTCCATCTTGGCTAGTCGTCCCATCGTCATCTTTGACACTCATTCTGACTCAGGACGAGTCCTTTCAGCATTACGTACTGCCTTCGCAACCACCATCTAGCACCTGGAAGAGGATGCAAAGAATTAAAACTGCAACACCTAAAAAGTGATTAATCACTATTTTGCAAAGTACAAGTTTATAAAACATACAGATAGGAATATTACAGTAAAATAAGATAGACTGGCAAATAATTAGGCCTGCAACTAGAGTGATTAATAATAACTTCTTCGATTCATCACTCTATTTAGCAAAATACCTACTTCACTTTGACTTTTAAAACATACAGATAGGCATATTATAGTAATATAAGGTACAGACTGGCATAAAGACACATTTAACATTAAACGCGATCCTAGACACATTCTCGGCCAGAGAAGGACCCTGTGCACCGGAAGGTCGGTTGATTCAAGCACTTTAAAGATCTGAATACAAATCCTTCCATTTTTTGGAGAACTCAAAGTTCACCTTGTGGTTATTTTATGAATTAATTTAGTTCCTAGTCCAGGGGCCGGATTTACGAAAATCTTCTTAAGAAATAAGTTAAGAAATGTCTTAAGATAGATTCCACGAAGTTCTCAATTATATTCTTAAGAACATCTTAATTTTTTTCTTAAGAAGAAAATAAGAATGAAAAATGTCTTTATCTGAGTAAATACATGACGCACCGATAAACTCACCCTTTATTGTATTTTTGCGCTTCCTGCAGATTACCCTCATAATCATAATCAGCACTTACACTCTTTTTTGTCGCGCTCAGCTTCACGTTTTTAATGTTTTTTTCTGACTAACTTTTTGCACTTTTAGGGTTATTTCTAACGAGAAACCAGTGTTGTAGTAATTAAATATGAATTTAGTTATCACCAAAACTCGTTCTATATTGTTGTAGATCATTAAACCGTCACGCTGTCTGAACTCAGTTTCGCGAGGTGTTTCCGTGCTAAAGCGCTGCTTTAAAAGTCATTGCCTGTACGTTTTCGGATGCAGCCTCTGTCGTATTTATAAGCTAAAATAATCATCCAATTAAAGCTCCCTATCTGACTCGTTTTTGTAGAGTTGCTACTGAGTTTTGAAGTCAGCTAAAAGTAGCGTCACACACAGGCTAATCATGACCGATCATTGTTTACATTAGCATCCCTGTCACTCCAGAAAACTCGTGCTCATCCCTATTAATAGTCCTACTGTGTAGCCTATTGTATGTAGCTATTGTTTTTGTAATGCTTAAATATAACAATTAATTGGAAATAGCCCAATACATTTATTAAATCATTCTTACTGTTTGGGATTTAGGACAAGTCTGGGGCGGTCCTAAATTTAAGAAGTTATTTACGATGATTTTTAAGAAGATTCTTTTCAAGAATTAGAATTCTTCTTAAGTTTTGTCTTAAGACAAATGTTATGAAAAAAGATAAGAATATTCTTAAGAAGAATGTTTGGGAATACAAAATATTCTTAACTTTTTTCTTAAGTTAAAAATAAGAAGAAAATGGCAGTTAAGAAGAAATTTCTTCTTAAGAATGTTTCGTGAATCCGGCCCCAGATTTTCAGGGCTGCAAAGTGACATTTACTGACAGAGGTTGTCCTTGACCGCACATAGAGCCAACCAGCCAATAAGGACATATGTTAACAACCATTTTCATTGATTTTATTGATTAGCTTTTACAGTCCATACTGGCCTACTTTGTTTCTTACTATTAACCTTTCACTTTTTCCACAGTCAGTCTCGTTCATCTCAATTAGATCAATCATTTGAGAACAAGAACTTCAGGATTTAATAAAAAAAACAGAGATAAGGTGCCATTACTGGTGCTCTTTGGATGAAGCTATCGGCTCTATCCTTTATTTCTCAGGCCTGCAGCTACCCATCTGATCTTATTAGCGGCGTCAGACTCGGACTAAACAGCTCCTTTATTTAATCTGCCTAAAGCATGTCCCTGCAATAAACTCCGATCACGAGTGGCAATTGCATAGGTGTAGCTACATTTCACAGGAAACTGTGGTCACGGTTAGAGTCAATGTACTGCCGTGAATCTGTCATGAATAGACAGCAGGTCTCTATAAATATACAATACAAAGCCACAGCTGCTGCATCATAAGTGTCAATATCGAGTCGACATGGCAACTGTATCCCAGCATAGCAACATGAAAGGGTTCGTTCCATGGACAATAATTTGCATAAAATATTTACTGTTAAACAAGACAAAAATATCTTAAGAAAATACTGCTTTGCAGTTTGCAAGGAAAGAGGAAATAGCCTAACTAAACATGCAGACTGACTGAATCTCATTTTGCACACGGCACTTATAATACTGGCCTTTGGTTATCATTTCTTAATGCTTTTAAAGTGTACATCATAACATGAAGTTATAATGATAATCCAATATTCCAAACAATCCCATTAATGACGGTTTTCCATCATTAAATCAATTCCAACACAAAAATTATCTATTTACATCAACATGACTTTAAAATGTACTTTCTTAATGCATATTCCAAATTAAAAGTCAACTGTTTTGCCCATTTTAATTAAAGGTAATATGCTTTCATGTTCCAGTCAATTTCCTACCGAAGTGCAAAATCAACTTCCCATAGAAATTAAGTCCTGTCCTGCATTCACTCAGAAATAAGTCACTTTCAGAAGTACTACGATGCTTTGTGAATGCTCCCAATGGTTTCTTGAAGAACCAAAATCTAGCCTACTAATCCAAGCTTAGCCAACGCTGTTTATTTCATTAACAGATTACCGAATTTTGGTTTGGCAGAGTTATTTCTGTGCAGCAGAACAAATGATGGGGAACACTGTACGCTTGTTCTAACTGTGAATTTGAGGATGCAAGTTATTTCCTGAAAAGACGAGAGCCAAGTGTCTTAAACAGCCGTCAGCTTATAATGAGTGAAATTAAGTTACTCTGGAAAGTCCTCGTGAATGAATGGACGTGATTTCTGATGGTTTGACATAGCCGGGCAATCCATCGAGACTAGCATTTTTATCTAGCATCAAAACCAATCATGCAGTGGCCTTCAGTAAATTAAAAACATATAAATATCAAAAACAATATAGATTAAATATCAGTTAAAAACTACAGCCAAAATATCAGTAAAAATAAAAAATACTTGCTGAATTTGCTGGTAAACAATGGCTGAATGTAAGCCTAAAGTGTGCAAAATGAACGTTTAAACCAGTTTTTCCAGCCTGGATTCTCAGATGGTGAAAGTAGGCCATCCTCCTAACTTGGCTGTTGACCATAACCAGAATCAATAAAACTCCAAGGCATGCATAAAGTCAGTGACCACAAAAACAGCATCATTATTACGGCTCATTTTGAGCTGGCCTGGAATAGACCGGCCAGGTTAACTCTTCTCTTCTCCATGAAGAACTCAAGACTGGGGGAGAAAAACAACAAGAAACGCCACTGGAGGAAAGAAGAGAGTTCGAGTTCTCGCTGACAGACACCTCGTGTTTCAGAGTAAGTCACACATCCCCGAGATAGAAGAAAACGATTGTTTTTGGACAGAGTTTGAAGAATTAGAACAAACATGTATCTAAAAAACAAACAGCGAGCTCCTTTGCCAATCTGCTCCTTACATAAGCAGCATTCCGAAATGGAACCCATTTGGAACATGCTTCTTCTGTAAAACAAGCCCTTTATAAGCTCCAGCCAGCTTTTGATGTCATTCAATCACGGATTTACAATCTAAAGCTTGTTGGTGGCTACCGTGATCGAATCAGTAAAAGAGTACAAATATCTTGGCATTATTGTGGACGACGCTCTATCGTTTAGCTCTCACATTACTCAACTGAAGACAAAATTGAAAATTAAGCATTTTTTTAGGAACAAGTTTTGTTTTTTATTCAATGTACGAAAGAAATTGGTTACCACTACTTTTCTACCCGTGCTTGACTTTGGTGATGTAGTGTATCAGTTCACACCTTCATATCTTCTTTCCTCTTTCGATGCCGTCTATCATGGTGCTTTAAGATTTATATCAGATTGTAAACCCTCAACGCATCACTGTATATTGTATAACAGAGTAAGTTGGCCTTCTTTGCTTACCAGAAGAAAAATGCACTGGTATTTAATTATTTATAAAGCCATTCTGGGGATGTTGCCCTCATATCTCTGCTGTCTTATAAAACAGAAAGCTGTTGAGAAATACTTCCTTCGCTCACAAAACTATTATACTCTCTCTGTACCTTTTGTCCGATCTGAATTAGGAAAAAAGGCTTTTATGTACGCAGCTCCGTCTGACTGGAATCAAAATTGAAATTACAAAGTTTGATGTCTTTGGATCTTTTCAAACAAGTTATTCGGCAAATGGAAATTGACTCAATGACATGTTACTGTTATTTTAAGTGTCTCTAGTCTGTCTGTGTTGTAATATCTTGTGATGAAACTGATGTATTGCTGTCCATTTTGGCCAGAACACTTCTGCAAAAGAGATTTTTAATCTCAGAGAGTCTCTTCTGGTTAAATAAAGGTTAAATAAAAAATCAATTTTACAAAGGCATCAACACTGACAAATGATTCCATCTGATTCCAATAGAGTCTAACATTAGCATGTTGCTAAGCTAACGCCACAACACTTAGATTATACATATATACAGAACACCTAAACATTAGATTAAACAACCAACGTTTAATGATAATCACAGTTTTATATATACTTTTCTGTAATGGATACTTTTTTCTGCCAACTTAGCTAGAAATTTCCACACTGAAAAATACATGTAAAAAAGTAATAAGCATTTTTGTCTTGATTTTCAGTAAAAATATCGAAGAATCCTTAAAACAAGTTTACTTTCTATTTTTATTTCAACTTTTTCATTTCCATGTCTGTGTTGAAGGTGAAAAAAGCCTTGTATGCCTTCGTCAGCCGTCGTAGCTAAAATCTTCCCACCAGAAATAAAAATAAATCACACCAAGTATATATCTAAGAATCATTTAAAAGAAATTGAGAAGTAAAACTGCGTAGATATTGACAAAGTAGCTTTTTTAAAGTAGGAAGATTATCCCCACCACAGAATAAAAATAAATGAATAAATAAAAAAGGCGATTTTTTTACTGACTTTAAATCTGTTTTGCAGAAAATGCATAATTGTGAGATTTGGACTTGCAAGAAATAAAAATAATAAATAATTAAAATCAAGCTTGTTGCAATCATGTAATAAAACATTCATAAATAAATATAAAATGTAATTTTATTACAAAATTAATACAACATTTTATTATGACTTTTTCACAATTCTGAATTTTCCTCACATTTATCATACATCTCATAACTCAGAGATATTTTGCAATTCTTATATCTGGAGCTTATACTTTGCAGTTTATATATAATAAAAGACTTCTCACAATTTCTAAATTGAGGAAAAAATTGTAAAACTGAAAGAAAAAATAAGATTTATGAGATAAAAAGTCAATTATTTTTAATATGTGGTGGGATTAAGCTTCCCTGCTTTTGTCTTAATGCACTGGAAGATATTTTCACTTATAAACAAGCTAAAAATAAGTTTCATAATCTGTTGAACAATTAATACACGTATACAAGATACAAACTATGAAAATCAAGTCTTAATTTATTACGCAGTGTTGCTTCTAAAGTAAATGTACTTAATCTCAACAACTACAAAAAAAAATTTAAAAGATGCTAAAGTTATTTCAAAAGCAATCAAGAGTTCATGTTTAACAGTCAAATGAGTTTGTTGCAATGCATACAATCAACGTTTTGTAACAAATCTGAGACGTTTTTCTCATTTTCAGCTAAATTACTTGAATTCATTGACATGGACTTAGAAAAAGCAAGCTAAAGTCACCAGTGAACCATATAAACCTTGACCAAAACCGTTTCTTCATTTCAAAAGATCCCCAGGACCGTCCCTCGCAACGGTTTTCTCAGAGGAAGCTCAACGGACTGGCACCGAAACAAAGCTTTTGGCCTCTTTTGTGATCTCTGAGTCTCATCAAGAGCCAGATCCTCGTGTTTCAACACTTCCCTCAGATAGAGAGACATGCGAGTTTGGCCGAGAGAAGAGAAGAGAAACACCAAGAGGTAAATCAGTCACAGGTTCTGTATGGAGCACAGATGCAGCTGAAACAGAAACAGGGCTTTTGTTTGAATATCAGCTCCGTTTAGGAAGCAAGTCTTTTAGCAGACGCGTGGGCAGAGGAAAGACAGATTCCCTACGGAAGACCCTCCATCGTTTCCCGCAGGTTCAGGCCTACGCTGAATGCTTTTCACTCAGACTGAACATGAAACCACCTACAGGTGTCTCGATATGACTCTTCAGTGCACGTCTGTGGGATTTTTGTCTGTAGCACGAACAACTACATTTACATTATGCAGTCTGCAGATGCTTTTATTCAAGGCGACCTACAATGTACCACATTTTCCGGGAAATAGTTGTTTTTAAGCATCTGAAACGTGCTGCGGCTTAAAGGAATAGTTGACGTTAGCATGAAAGATTGCTCATCTTCAGGTCCCGCAAGATTAGGATGAGTTTGTTTCTTCATCTGATTTGGAGAAATGTAGCTTAGCTTAACATCTCTTGCTCACCAATGCAGGTGAATGGGTGCCGTCAGAGTCCAAACATCACAATAATCCACACCACTCCAGACAATCAACTTTACATCTTATGAAGACAAAAGAAATAAATCCATCATTAAGACGTTTTTCATTTCAAACCACCTCTTCTGTCCAAAATATGACCCATAATTCATAATAATGCGTCCTCTGAAACAGTCCAAAACTGCTCTAAACAAATAAATGGGTACATTTTGAAGCGAGACAACAGCAGGAGATGGGCTTTATTACTGGAGGAAGCATTATTATGGATTCTTGACTCACATATTAGCCAGAAGCAACGGTTTGAAGTTAAAAAAAACATTTTGATGATGGATTTGTATCTTACTAACACACGGCTTTGGTCTTAAGATGTTAACTGATGGACTGGAGTCGTGTGGATTACTGTGATGTTTTTATCAGCTGTTTGGACTCTCATTCTGACGGCACCCATTCACTTCAGAGCATCCATTGGTGAGCAAGTCATGTGATGCTACATTTCTCCAAATCTGATGACGAAACAAACTCTACAGTAGTCAACATTTTAAGTGGATCAAAACTTTTTATCAAAGTTGTCCTAAAACAAAAATGCATTCTTGTCTTTGGACAACTTTGGTCCACTTTAAACGACTACTGTGCATCTAGGATAACCTGAGAGTGAGCACGTGTTTTGGTCAAATTGTCATTTTTTGGTGAACTACTCCTTTAAGAAATAAAGATCTAAAATCCCATTTTTGCTCAGCTTATGCTTCAGTTTCACAAAAGCAAGCTTGTATAAAGTAAAGAGGCAGAAACGACTCCTGTGAGAATTCAACATCAGCCTGAGTGGAGCTCAATAAACCATCGGCAGTAGTTTCCACAGCGGGACGCGATCTCAGCGGCCCAGACCTCCTGCGGTGCCACATGTGTTTCAGCTTTAGTTTCACCATCCTAGCGCAGTTCATCACTGGAACAAGCACCTACTGTAGACCCCAAAAACCCTACAAACTCAGAGCACACAGACATATCCAAAATCCTGCCCATCGCTCTTCAATGCAGTCCACACTACAGACTAACTTGATTTAGAGTTGCACACACTTATAAAATAAACATGACCAATGCTGGCATTTTTCTTTCTCTCTCTCTCATGTTTTTTTGTTATTGTGCACTTGAATCGCATTCACAAAA
>QVTF01010029.1:0-21714 GCA_003573665.1 Oxygymnocypris stewartii | reverse complement strand
TACGTGTCGGTTTACATGAGTTAGGTGATTAAAGGTTTAAATTCTCTTTAAATCAATTATGTTGTTGTGTGTGTCAGGGCACATAGGTGCTAATCTTGTGTTGAAATGAATTGGAGGGTGAGGGATTCGAACATCTGGGGTGGTAGAAGCAGAACAAAAGCTCATAATACAAAATGACATGGTTTGAAAAGATTGAATGGCAATAATAGATTAGAACATTACAAAACATGACATCGTGGTATTATAAAGACTTGCTGTATTGCTGTATCCTTTGTCTACAATATGTACAACATGTACATATTTAGTCCTTCTTTAAGGCATAAAACATTTGTTATACAAAATAAATGTTATATTTGAGATCTTAAGAATGAAACACTTACACATGTCAATAGAGCATGTCCTAAATGGTCCATCACACAAGCTACTCTCCTCAGCTGAAGTGATTCTGTGCATTCAGAAAATGGATTCTACATTGGTAACTACCCGCCTGCCGCAAAACGATTTTCTAAGGAGGCATTTTCCACTAAGGGACACATCCTTATATTGGAGTCGTGACCTTGCTGCTTTTATGTTTATCGTTATTGGTCGCTTTGGCCACACCTTGAGTTCTCAGAGACAGAAGTTCGTAAGATGTGTATACCGGTGACAAATGGGGGGAAAAAGGTTCTGGACTTAAAAGGTGTGAGTAACTTTGTCCCTCTATTTATACACAAAATAAAAAGGTGGTCAATGCAAAGTTTATTATTTTATAAATGTAAATCATTTATAGTTAATACCAAATACACATAAATGATGTAAAGAAAGTGGTCATGGAAATTATAAAATCACACATTTGGACAAAATGTCATATTTAATTTAAGGAAACATTAACATACAATCAGTTCAAATGCAAAGCATAATTTCTAGTATAATATCCTATCTCTTTACATGCTATTGACCCACAATGCACAGTGAATGTAATCCTATTAGAGGAGATTTAGAGGATAAGATGCCTGCCAACCCATAGTAACATTGTTAATAGCACAGCAATTCCTACCAAAATGAGTGAGTAAATGGAAGATATACTTTCTTAACACATTCAGAATGACAAGAGGATTTGCCTGCCTGGTACAAGGTAATTTTGCTTATCTCATTTGTTTTTGCCTTTTCATTCATTGGATCATTTTTCATTTGCTGGCTTTGCTGAGGCTTTTATGCTCGCCTTTCTCATGCTTAAAGTGTGCATCTGTTAAGTTGCACCTGTTTTCCTTGAATGTTCTTTAAATGCACTTGATGAATTTTGAGTTATTCTCGACAACGAAGTTGGAATCTAGTTGTATTGCTACTTTATATGTCACATTAACTTAAACTCAAAATAGACTTGGGGCAATTTGAGTAGCTATATAAATATGGAGTGAACCTTAGATAATCGTCCATGCAAATCAAATATGCATTCTGACAAATCAGAACAGAAAGTAATGTTAAGCCGTTAAACCATTTCCTAAAGGCTGCTGGGCTACTCAACTGCACATGGAAGTAGGCCATAGCATGCAGGTCTGGTACTAGTGGTGGGCGGATCGATCCTAATATCGATAGTTTTCACGTGACGTCACACCCTTATAGTAAAGCTCACCTGGAGGGCAAAACTGCGTTCATGTTCAATTTGTTGTTGTCGAATTGTACTACCCACTGTTTTAATGGGAGGTAGCTAAATCTGACAGGGTAGGACACATCGACAGAACACCGGCCTCATCTGCTTGCCTGTGTAAACTATGCATCATTAATGTGGTGATTACTGAATTTGTTCTTTTAATGTTACCGTTTTAAATATATTAAGGCACTTTCTAAGTGATTTTACAACGTTTTGTCGAACTGTTTATGATTTAAATATTGCCGTGGGTGCTTACTATGGAATGCAAATGGGCAAAACTTGCAATTTGTTCAGAAATACCTTTGTTTTATTATTTTGAGAGGGGATCTAAATATTAGCGGCTGAGAAACATGAAAATTGACACGCTTGTGCAGCTGTTCTATGGATGTTTTGCCCTCAAAGTTTTGAGCCAGTCATGTGACTGAAAACTATAGTATTGATACCAACATTGGTATTGGTATCGGATCGATTCTAGCCTGATAAGATTGATACTTAATGTTAAGTTTCTCTCCTATACACTTAATACATTGCTTAATACATTTAACAAAGTGTAGACATGTTTGTGAGTGTATAACTGTATAACTAATTCCTTTTAATGCAGCATCACTGTAAAGTTTATACTGAGTTTGGCCTTTTAATATTACTTTCTTAATACATTAAGCCACTTTAATTGTTTTCATTATAACAGTTTTCCATGGGAGTAAAATGCTTAACATGTCATTTGGCATGTTTGCGGATATATTCTGGGCTGGTCTTCCTCCATTCCACCATATTAAATGTTTATATATTGGTTATCAATGAAAGGAAATTGAATTCAGTGTGTTGCGTACATGTTCTGAGTTCAGCTGCTTACCTGTACATATATAGTATGCATGTTTATTTTTATAAACTATACCGAATTTGGACTTTTCATATCACTTATTGTAAAAAAATAAATAAAAAATGAAAATCCTTTCAATAAAAAGCAAGCAATTGTTTAATAGTTATTTTTCATATCTTCATTCAATAAGCTACTGACAATTTTTTTTTCTTAATTATGGATGGATATCAAACTTTGAGCATTGCTTTCATATTCTGGGCACATCTGCTAACTTGTATATCTAGTTTTCAACGTTAATATGGTGTATACTGAGTTTGTCTTTTAATATTACATTCTTAATTTATTAAGCCATGTACATTTTTTTCCCTTTATAACTATTTTCTATGGTAGGTACTTTTCATGTACTCCGTCTTGTCAATGTTAAGTCGTAGGCCATTCTGGTCCAGGCGGTCTTTCCACCGTTGTGTATGGTCTTGGAGGTTTTGCCGCTCACTGTCAGTGAGGAGTATATCGCGCAATACAAGCCCCTCAGCACTCTTGATGTGCTTCACTTGACCAATGGTTTGGGTCTATTTTTGCCGCAAATTTGAAATTACTGATATTGACAAACATGGGGTTTGCAGTTTGTTTGTTTTTTTGCATGTTGGGTGCATGAGTCATGACAATACACATATTACACGTAAGACACATATGAATAAGCAGTTTTTAAATTAAAAAACATTTTAAATAATTCAAAAATTTATTAGTTATGCCAAACTTCAAAAATGCATTTATTTTAAAGAAGCTTCTTTTTTCATCATATTGTAATTTAAGATATTTTTTCCCTCTGACATTTTTGACATTATGCCCCCCCCCCCAAACACACAAAATATCAAAATAATTTTAATTCAGAAATTGCGCTGTGTATTCAAATTATTGCACATATGAACTGCATATTAATGTATTGAATAAATTAATAAGCATTATGCCATTGATCGTTCTGTTCTATTATTTCTTTACGCAGAATGCTGGGTGATAATTTGGTGAGGATTTCTGGCAAATGTCAGCTTTCTCCATCTCATTTACTTGCCATCTGCCCTGGAGAGATCTAGTAACAGCATTAAACCACGAGGAAAGCTTTACCAGTCTGAGGACCCAAACAAGCTTCAGGGTCTGATGAAGGTTTCACTCTCTAGTCCTTACTTCTTCTGGAGAACATCAGTCTATTGCAGAATGTTACCTCTGCTGTATGCTTTGTTACTCTGGGCAGCATGGGCCCAATTTCCTGTTGTCAAAACCAAAGATGCTGTTGAAGAGTCTAAAACCTCAGACTCTTTTATGGCAGACACTTCTCAGACTCATCGAGTTAGCAGCGGCCTAATGCAGTGTGGGGAATACAGCAATGAAGTGATGCCAAACGGACAGTGTCGTTTAATAGCCACATTACCTCAGCTGGAGGAGCATAGGTGTCCGGACATGTTCCGCTGTACAGATGAGGTCTCCTACTGGCTGCGTGAGAACAAAGAGCGCAAGCAGCAAATGCAGGACCTGAAAGAGACCATCTCAGAGCTTCAAGAGGAGCTGAGGAATCACAGGCATCGCATCAAAGTGCTGGAGCTGCAGGTAGGGAGCTACAGGTTTAGCAATAAAGTGGTACAAAAGTGCTATTCTGTGAGAAGCATTCCATCATATATTTCTCATGATGTCATATATTTTTAAATGAGCCATGAGACATTCAAACAGGTTTTTATGATTTTTCTATGCAAACAATTTAGACGGCATAGGCCTACTTTTGCTCATGACAACACATTCTAAAAATCCAGCGCTCCAGTTAAATAATTTTAACTGCTCTTCTGAGCAGAATCGATGCATTTTTGTAAGAAAAATATCCATAGGTACAACTTTATAAACCATAATCTCTATAGCTTCTGCCAGCGGGCTGGGGGACTGGGGCTCAGACTTTCTGGCATAGAGTGGCCCACCACACACGGACCGCAACACACCACACCACACAACACCATAAACCCACCAGCTAACATACACTATATTGTCAAAAGTATTGGGTCACCCCCTTCTAATGAAAGGTTTGACTACTTTAGTAATTTACAAGAGTACAAATCTTAATGTTTAAGCATATAATGATATTCTAGGCAATTGTGTGCTTCTAATTTAATAGCAACAGTTTGGACAGGAGCCTTTTCTATTCTAACATGACAGTGTCTCTGTGTATAAGGCAAGGATCAAAGATAAATTATGATTCAGTCAGTGTGGAAGAACTTGACTGGTCTGCAGAAAGCCAAGTCCTAATCCCAGCTGAACACCTCTGGTGTGACTTTAAATGCAGACCTTGAGCCAAAAGTTCATCACCAAACACCAATGACTTGTACAATCATTACATGGACAAAAGTACTTGGACAACCCCTTCTTTAGAAGAGAAAAAGGCACTTCCAAACCGTGGCAACAAAGATATTCATGTATTTAAAAAAAAAATATTTCCACCTCTCATTTTTTTTATCTAAAATTCTTATACACCAAGGATGATTGAGAGTGAGTATTCATGGGGTAATTAACATTTTTGGGTGAAATATCCCTTTAACCTCTCTTAAATGGCAAGTGGACGATTTAACACATTTCTGACATGCTTTACCATTTGTTTCAGTGTTTATTTAGTAGGCAAAGTCTCTATCTTTATAGCTCATGTTACATATTAACAGGTGTGCTGCGGTTCTGCCTTACAGGAATCCAGAGACAAATGATTCAGTAGTGCACTGTTTCTGTACTAATGCCTCCTTAACCCCGATCAATTACTGGATTAGAGCTGGAACCTGTCCCATAGACACAATAGCAAGCACTTTGTCAACAATGCTTTGCATCCATGTACAACAAAAACACATAGCCTATGAGCTGGTACTTACTGTATGTATGAATATCTTATCATTAGAAACACAAAACAATGTAGTTATTTATTTATTTATTTATTAAAGAAATTGATTCATTGAATCAAGATTTACTTGTTAGTTTAGCTCAGTAATATATTTCTCTCTCTCTCTCTCTGTATATATAATCACATGGTAAAGTAACAATGACCTAATGAATGGATCTTTTGCTTGGATGAGTTAATTAATAGTACTAGCATTCAGTTTAATCAGTGCTTGAGTAAAGGACCCATACACTCATATATATTAATTTAAATCAAAAGACATGTTGATCTTAGAAATATGAGGTCTGAATGTACTTTGAAAGTCTAAATTAATTTGTAGGAAGTAAAATTAATACCTTGTGTTTGAAAGCATTCACTTTAAGCACTACTACCCAAAATATGCAGAAAAATAGAACAAGAATAACTACCACAGTTACTTTATAAATGTTATTTCAACATTGTTACCGGAAGAATGATGAAACACAATACCTTGGAAAATAACAAACCAAAAAAGTAAACAAATACATTCCAGAAATCCAAAGAATGTCTTCTGTCTTTTCTTTATTCCTTAAGTTTAAAAAGTGATTTTTTTTAAAGTACGTTTACTTTGAATGTTTTTGGCTGCATACTTTTTGATTTTAAAGCACTTTTTTGTTTACTTTGTATACCCCTGTTAATAATATTGTTTTGTAGGGTCACGTTCAAATCCATAAATGAATGGTGTTACTGGATTAAGCTAATCTGTGTTAGTTTTCCATATGTTTTCCTGTTTACAAACAATAAATGAGCTGTGTCCTCAAAGTGTACTGTGCTTTGAATTGCTAACTAATGATTACCGGTCTTGGCAGCGTGAGGAGAAGTATGGAGTGAACTCATCTTTGGAGCATCGCTACCACATGCTGCAGGAGATTTATGAAGAGGCCAATTCACTGCTGGACATCCACGGATCGCTCATATATGACATGCAAACACAGATTCGCAACCTCACTATGATAGTAGAGCGTGTGAGGCGCAATCCTGGCTGTATGATCAATATCATCCGCACTAGTCCGCTCCTTGGTGCTCAAGATACCCTTCATCCAGGTCAGCATGACTAGGTACTGAAGATTTCAATGTGGTTATTTGATCATTAAAATGATTTTTCACCCAAAAGTAAAAATTGTCTCATCACCTACCCCCCCTGTTGTCATTCCAAACTGATATGACTTTCTGAAAAAAATATAAAATATTTTGAAATGTTTTTGTCAATCAAATGAAAGTAAAAATAACACTGAACCCCACTGACTTTCAGTATATAGTTGGGAAAATAACTTTTTTTACTTTATTGGGTGAGTAAATTATATAACAGATTTGTAATTCTTGAGTGAACTCAAATAAGAAAAAAATAATACAAGTTCATTGGGATGTCAAAACTAACACTCCCATATTTGGACATTTTTAACAATAGCTTGTTTTGATTATATATTTGTTTCCTCAGAGGTTCAGCATGTAAGGAACTGTCCAATTGACTGTGCATCCCTGTACTACAATGGAGTCCACAGATCTGGGATTTTTACTGTTGTCCCTTCAATGGGATCGACTCCTGTAGAAGTTTATTGTGATATGGAGACCCAAGGTTTGCATTTTTATTTTCATAGACAGGAGGTTTTGGTTAAATTAGGAGCATTAGTGGATGTTACTTTAAATTAAAGAACCCTTCTTTGGACCAGGAGGAGGATGGACCGTGTTTCAGCGTCGACAGAATGGAAAGGTCAACTTTAACCGCAAATGGACAGAATACAGGGATGGCTTCGGAGATCTGCATGCAGAATTCTGGCTTGGAAACGATCACATTCATGATATCTCCAGCCAGGGAGAGTATTGCCTTCACATTGACCTCGAGGACTGGAATGGCAAGCACAAACACGCATTGTACCAGAACTTCTGGTAAACATTTAGAAAGATAGTCTGAATATTTCAAAGAAAAATCTCACTCGTACTGCGCCAAAGACGCTTGTATTGGAAAAAATATTTTTTCCTCTTCAACTGAAGCCTTTTTTAATCACGCAGTGTAACTGCACTTCCATTGGTTCGTGCAGTACTAAAAAAACGAACCAATGGGTTCACTGACACACACCACGCTGAGTGTGTGTCATGCTTGGGGAAATACCACGCAGACGCTGCGCTCAGCGGGACTGACTGCTCTCATTGCGAGACTTTCAGTCTTGCCTCTCTGCGCTCGCAGATAGCTTTCTTTTCAGAGAGTGACTCCGCCCCTTGCGCCCTCCCGTTTTCTTCCTCCTAGGGACCTGTGAGAGAAAAACAGCGGGGCAGAGGATTAGAGTGGCCGGTGACAAGTTTGCTCACGTCGGCTCAATGCCCGCTGCTTCGCCATCACCACAGAGAGAGTGTTCACCCATCCTCTTTACTCATCATGATCAGCATGACCTCGACCGCGACATGATCTCGTCCGGTGCAAGTGATGACAAATGGATGACAGTCTTTCTCTGGCGGCTTCAGACGTGGAAGAGTTATCGGGCTTTGTGACTGACCCCGCCCTCTTTCCGACGTCTGCTTTATGCAATGCCAGACTCAGAGTGCATGAGGAGCTCATCCATGTCATGATAAAGGCTGTCATCAAGCTCGGGATCGAATCGTCTCCGCCTGAAGGAGCCATCTCGCAGCAGGCTGGACGAGTGGTTTCTCCCGGGGCACCATCAGGCCCTCCGCCAACTCTCATCCCCCTTCTTCCCTGAAGCTCACAAAATCGTGGCACGCCCCCTACTCGTCTCGCATCTGTCCATTTGCATCCGCTGATCTCACATCAATTGACGGCGCTGAAGAGAAAGTATACGAGCACCTG
Organism: Oxygymnocypris stewartii; assembly: GCA_003573665.1. NCBI lineage: Eukaryota > Metazoa > Chordata > Actinopteri > Cypriniformes > Cyprinidae > Oxygymnocypris > Oxygymnocypris stewartii. The sequence goes on along the minus strand of QVTF01010029.1, from coordinate 13,523 downwards.
CCCCCTCTGGATGAGTCTGTGGCCGCACATCTCTGCCCACCCACAGCTATCGGATGGAAGGCGAGGGCGAGCCATCCGTCCAAGCCGTGTAGAGCCACACCTGCACTCGCTGGACGCGCCTACTCAGCAGCTGGACAAGCGGCTTCGGCGCTGCACTCTATGGCTGTGCTCCAGGTCTTCCAGGCCAATATGCTTACCAGTGAAGAAGCCGGTCTGGATGCAGTTTCGCTCAGGGACCTGAGGAGCGTGACAGACCTGGCTCTATGCACCACCAAAGCCACCGCCTAAGCCATTTAGCATTCGATGTCCAGCCTGATAGTCTTAGAGCGCCACCTCTGGCTCACGATGACGGAGATGAAAGAGGCGGACAAAGTTCCCTTCCTTGACGCTCTGGTTTTGTCAGGCAGCTTGTTTGGACCAGCTGTGGAGGGCTTTGCCTAACGCTTCATGGAGGCTCAGAAGTCGTCTCAAGCGATGCAACACTTCCTCCCGAAACGCACCAGCTTTTGTGCTGCTTCCAGTCGCCCTAGGCCTGCGCCGACTCAGCAGACAGCTAAGCCAACGAAATCCACCCCTGAGCCCCGAACTCCTGAGGGTCGGCGGGATAGAGGGCATTCACGCTCGGCACGACGCTACCAAGATCGCCTTGGATCCGAAAAGAGAAAGGGCCCGAGTCTCGCTACCACCGGACCACCCCGCAAGCAGCCTCTAATGTGCCTCTTGCCACCCTGCTTAGTGCTGGGTGCAGAGGAAAGTTTGTTTTTGGTTCCCCCACGGGCCCACTTTTGCACCCGGTAGTCCAACCGCTGTGATAGCGGACAAAATAAAACACATACAGTGCTCAGCGTAAATGAGTACACCCCCTTTGAAAAGTAACATTTTAAACAATATCTCAATGAACACAAAAACATTTTCCAAAATGTTGACAAGACTAAGTTTTATATAACATCTGTTTAACTTATAACATGAAAGTAAGGTTAGTAATATAACTTAGATTACACATTTTTCAGTTTTACTCAAATTAGGGTGATGCAAAAATGAGTACACCCCACAACAAAAACTACTAAATCTAGAACTTTGTATGGCCTCCATGATTTTTAATGACAGCACCAAGTCTTCTAGGCATGGAATGAACAAGTTGGCGACATTTTGCCAGATCTATCTTTTTCCATTCTTCAAGAATGACCTCTTTTAGAGATTGGATGCTGGATGGAGAATGATGCTCAACTTGTCTCTTCAGAATTCCCCATAGGTGTTCGATTGGGTTCAGATCAGGAGACATACTTGGCCACTGAATCACTTTCACCCTGTTCTTCTTCAGAAATCCAACAGTGGCCTTAGATGTGTGTTTAGGATCATTGTCATGTTGGAAAAGTGCACGATGACCAAGGGCACGGAGTGATGGCAGCATCTTCTCTTTCAGTATAGAGCAGTACATTTGTGAATTCATGATGCCATCAATGAAATGCAGCTCTCCGACACCAGCAGCACTCATGCAGCCCCACATAAGGACACTGCCATCACCACGTTTCACTGTAGGCACCATGCATTTTTCTTTGTATTCCTCACCTTTGCGACACCATACAGTTTTGAAGCCATCAGTTCCAAAAACATTTATCTTGGTCTCATCACTCCAGAGTATAGAGTCCAAGTAGTCTTCATCTTGGTCAGCATGGGCCCTGGCAAACTCTAGGCGGGCTTTTTTGTGACTGGGCTTTAGGAGAGGCTTCTTTCGTGGACGGCACCCATGCATGCCATTCCTCTGCAGTGTACGCTGTATTGTGTCACGGGAAATAGTCACCCCAGTTTGGCTTTCTACTTCTTTAGATAACTGCAGTGAACTTGCATGTCGATTTTCTTCAACCCTTCTCATCAGAAGACGCTCTTGACGAGGTATTAACTTCCGTGGACGACCTGGACGTCTCTGGGAGATGGGTGCAGTTCCATCTTTTTTAAATGTTTGTACCACTTTTGCTACAGTATTCTGACTGATAAGTAAAGCTTTGCTGATCTTCTTGTAGCCTTCACCTTTCTTGTGTGAAGAAATTATTTCCTTTCTCAGGTCTTGTGTCATTTCTCTTCCATGTGGTGCCATTGCTGACAGCATGAAATGGGAAGGGGTTTTCTTTAAGTAACACTCTTTTATAGTCAACTATCACCTGTGTAATGAATAATTAGACTCACCTGTGGTTGAATTCTTGTTAAATTAGACATTTGTAGTCTAAAATTTAGCTTTGCTCCAGAGACTTTCAGTGGGGTGTACTCATTTTTGCATCACCCTAATTTGAGTAAAACTGAAAATTTTGTTCTCTAAGTTATATTATTAACCTCACTTTCATGTTATAAGTTAAACAGATGTTATATAAAACTTAGTCTTGTCAACATTTTGGAAAATGTTTTTGTGTTCATTGAGATATTGTTTAAAATGTTACTTTTCAAAGGGGGTGTACTCATTTACGCTGAGCATTTTCAAAAAGAGAGCAAAAGTATTGTTCTGCCTACCATAAGCGTCCTGCCTTTATGCAGCTAGTCTTAAGAGCCGTTTCAACCTCTTGCCACGCGGGTCAAGGCCTGGCAGGCCATCCCCAGTGTGTCAGAGTGGGTAATGGAGTGGCATATCAATACAAGGTCCTCCTGTTTGGGCTGTCCCTGGCTCGCCGCACTTTAACGCGATACATGGATGCGGTTCTCTCCCCTCTGCGACAGATGGGAATTTGCATTCTGGCCCAGTCAGAGGCGGTTTTAACATTGCACAAGATCCTCCTCCTCAGCCACTTATGTTGCCTGGGGCTCAGGGTCAACTTTGCCAAAAGCATGCCGTCACCCAGCCAATGGGTTTCGTTCCTGGGCACAGTTATCGACTATTATCGAGTACAGTTATTGAGTGCAGATGACAGCAACTGTCTCAGCGGAGCAAGCCACGACGATTCAGCGCCACACGGCTTCCTTCAAGGAAGGTACTGCCCATCCACTCAAAGATTTCCAGAAAATGCTGGGCCTTATAGCAGTGGCTTTTCCGGTACTTCGGTTGGGTCTGCTTCACATGCCCTTTCTCTTTGGCTCTCAACGGAGGCAGTCGCTTTCTCTCCCCGTCCTCACCCTTATCTTCCCTGCTTTGCTCCCTTGTCTCGTGAGAGACTCTCTCTGCACTGCTCTCCAAACTAAAATATTATGGATTAACTGGTCTCTTAATGCAATTGACACTATCGAAACTTGGGTTTCGGGGAACCTGACTGCCCTGACGGAACGTTCGCAGCGGACTATACGATGGCGCGTGGGAGAGGTGGCGAATCATGTGTCTTGCGGCTCTTTCCGTGGAGGACATTGATATCTACCTATTCAGAACCATGATAACAGGTATTTTGCTGATTGGATTAGGCTTTGCCCTGGGTTATCGAAGAATTCAGAAAACGGGAACAGCTGTCCAAAGCCCCACAAGGCTGCCCGTATGATTGAAGCTGTGGGAAGAGCGGTCAGCATTGAGACTGAGACTATAATCGCAATATGGATTCTACCAAGGAGAAGTTCACGGCTTTACAAAGGGAAATTGATTAAAATGGAGACCAAAATGGACAAAAACGGACAGAGAGTAGCCTGCAAAAATTGGAATGTTTACTCGCCCCAAAGACAAAACAATCTTATCTTTTTCTGGCTCCCCTACAGTGGCCTTGGCAAGGCTGTTGCTGGAATCTACCCCGGTGCAATGCAGTGAGACGCTCTTGCGTTCCTCCCCCACCCTACAGACATTACAGACATTACAGACATTGCCCCCCCCCCCCCCCCGACCATTCGCCTCTGTTCGCTTCGATCTGCTGGCCTGGTCAAGCGGGTCTGACCAGCGCCGGATCAGTGGCTGCGGGACCAGATGGCTGCTTGCTGGGCCGGATTCACTTCCCCTGTGGCTATGTCGTGTATGTGCTTTTGTGTTACTGAGGTGTTTTTCCTGTTCTCACACTGTACTCCCCAAGGAGCATAGTCTGTGAGTTATTTTTTTTCTCCTCACTTTCCTCATGTAAATGCTGTATTTTTCTTCAATTCTACTTGCATTTCACTACTGATTATACTTGTATGATTGTGTATGTGACGAATAATAAAGAACCTTGAACCTTGAACCATGCGATCTATCCAGTTATGGCTAAAGCAGAGGGTTCCATCCATCAACAAGGGTTGGGGAGCGCTGTGCGAAGGCAAACCGACCTTCGGTCTTTGGTCCGAGAAGGAGTCGGGCATGCACATCAACTGCCTAGAAATGCTAGCTGTGTGCCAAGTCTGTCAATTCTTCCTGCCGGACATATGGGGACACCATGTGCAAGTACGCTCAGACAGCAGGTCTGTGGTGTCATACATAAATCACCAGGTCGGCCTCGTCTCGAAGCGACTCTGCACGCTGGCGAACGACCTTTTTGTGTGGGCTCAGACCAATCTGTGCTCACTGAAGGCGACGCATGTGCCAGGCAAGATGGACCAAGGAGCGGACATGTTCTCAAGGAACAACTTCTCCTAAGGGGAATAGACGCTCCATCCGCTCGCGGTTCAGAATATTTGGGAGAGCTCGAGTAGACCTCTTCGCCTCCAAAGACAACTCTCACTGTCCAATCTTTTTCACAAAGAGCACGGATGCCCTGGCCCACGAGTGGCCCAGTCTTCCGCTCTATGCTTTCCCTGCAATCGCTCTGCTACCTCAGGTACCCACAGGCGAATCAAGGAGCAACAGCACAAGCTTATTTTAATAGCCTCCCTCTGGAGGAACTAGCCGAGGGTGTCGGAGTTATTCCAGCTGCTCGAAGCAGCCCCGTGGCCGATCCCCTTGAGACGGGCCCTCCTCTTTCAAGCGAACGGTATGCTATGGCATCAACGGCCCGAGTTATGGGCCCTGCATGTGTGGCCGCTCAATGGGAGGCTTTTATGCCTACCAGAGAGTGTCCTAAACACGATGGCAGAAGCTAGAGCCCCGTCTACTCGATGCTCTGAAATGGTCTGTTTTCTCGACTTGGTGTCAAGACCGCGACTTAGATCGGGTCATCTCCGATGTGCCAGTGGTTCTTTAATTTCCGCAGGAGATGCTGGATAAACAGCGTTCCTCATCCACCATCAAAGTTTACGCGGCAGCCATAGCGGCTTCCATGCCCCTATTGCTGACCGATCGGTGGACAGAGAAAGTGCGGAGATTAAATTTTTACGAGGCTCCAGGAGAATGAATCCCCCGCATCCTTGTACAGTTCCACCTTGGGACTTACCTACCGTACTAAGGGCCCTGAAATGGCCCCCGTTTGAACCATTGCAATCCACGAGCCTCAGAGCACTCATTAAAAACCGTCCTGCTGCTAACACTGGCATCGGTTATGCGAGTAGGAGACCTGCAGGCCCTCTCCATCAACCTGGTTTGCCTGGAATTTGGGCCTAACGACTCTAAGGTCGTCCTGAAACCAAGGATGGGTTAGGGTACATTAGCCTACACCTTAGGTACTAAGGTGATCTCCACTCCGTTCAGAGCCCAGGTCATAGCGCTTTCTCCCTCGACGGGTAGCCAGGAATTGTCCCTGCTCTGCCCGTCAGGGCCCTGAGGGTATACATTGAGCGTTCTGCCTCATACAGGAAATCAGAACAGCTGTTTGTCGGCTTCGGTAACCACGCCAAAGGTGGCCCCATTACGAAGCAAGAAATTTCTAGGTGGTCAGTGGATGCTATTACCCTAGCATACTCCTCCTTGGGTTTGCAGTGCCCCATCGGAGTCAGAGCCCATTCCACCAGAGGCATCGCCTCTTCCTGGGCATGGTCCAGCAGGGTGTCCATTTCGGAAATTTGTGAGGCGGCCGGGTGGTCTTGGCTGTCCACAATTGTAAGGTTTTACAACCTGGACGTCCCTGCCTTACAGGGAAGAGTCCTTTCTGCTTAAATTAGCAATCTTATGGGCTCACTTGACCAACATTATTCAAGCCCCTCCTTCACTTGGTCTGTCCATACTATATGGACGCCAGGTATCAACTTACGGGACAACACCCAGGCCACGGTTGACCCTATGGCTCAGCCAGTGCTTGGTGTATTCTATTGACTCCCCTGGGTCTTATCCCCATGTGAGTCTTGGTTTTGAGTCGTTCCACATCATAGCACAGTGTGATTGTACTTGTTCCCATACAAGCGTCTTCGATGCAGTACGAATTCAATATCGAAAGGGAAAGTACTCGGTTACTATCGTAACCTCGGTTCCTTGAGATATGGAATGAGTACTGCGTTCCTGGCCATGCTATGAGCTGCACTCCTCAGTCGCTTTCTTCAAAGAAATCCGAGATGCGGTGGTGAAGCGACCACTTATATAGCCAGACGCCCTGCCTATTTTGGCGGACTGCATAGCCATAGGCTTGCGTGCCGCAGCTGAGCCATTGGTTCGTTTTTTAGTACTGCACGAACCAATGGACGTGCAGTCACACTGCGTGATTAAAAAAGGCTTCAGTTGAAGAGAAAAAATTATGTACAGTGGGGTACGACTAGTACGACTAGTCGACTTCAGTGCTCTGCCATGATGCTTTAAGCTTGAAGTCGACTAGTCGCTGGTCCTATAGAGGGCGCAATAGGATAATAAATCCACATTTACGCTCCGTTTCCAAACAGTTAAAATTACAAACTAATTCATATTCTGAATGCGCTCCACAAGACGTGTGATTGTATCACTGGATGCTCAAAATTGACCGTCAGAATGCACGTTTTAAACAGCTTATTGTACAGGTAAGTTAATCACGTTCTAATCTAATGCGCTGCTGCACTGTAACGCACACACATAGGCTACAGACAGTAGCGCGTAAAATACATCACGCGCAGATCGCACTGAATCATTCAGTGCGGAAATGTATTGTCAACACTTTTCTGTTATTTTTCGGTAAAATAGCTTAGAAACTGAAAAGTTCAAGCATATATTTCTTAATAACTATATCCCATAGCTTCACTACTAGTACAGAGACACTGCCAGGTAGAATTAATTCACACGCGCAATCGCTCTCACTAATGCATTCATTCATATGAATGTAAACTTTACTGTACTAGTATCTGTATCTGATTTAGAACGAGCAGGAATCTGTGAGAAACATAACGACCCAAAGACTAAAGAACTGATACAAATAAGCTGTTATAGGTGCAATAGTCATGTGGGCAGCGCTGTGTCATATTTCATAGCTGTGCACAAGGCGTTTGTCACAGCTCCAGACTTATTTGTTTATTAATGACGTCATTAACGACTAGTCGACTTCGACTTGACTTTTATCACATAAAATTCGACTTTAAAAAATCAGAAGTCATTCAACCACTAATGTATAGCTTACGACATATCTACAGCTGTATGTTTGACTTTCCTTGTTCTACCTCTCTGCTTTAAGCTTCAGGCTACTTTATGAGATACACATATCTGCACCATCCATAGACTCTTTCTGCCTATCACACATTTATTTAGATATATTTTTCCACATCTGAACAGATTTTGGAGAAAATCATCATTAAATCAGTTACTCACTAGTGGATTCTCTGCAGTAAATGGGTGCTGTCAGAATGAATGGTTTAAAGTTAAAACATCTTGATGATGGATTTCTTTATTACAAACACTGTGATTTTCACTTCACAAGATGTTCATTGATGGACAGGAGTTATGTGGAATACTTATGATTATTGTAATGTTTTTATCAGCCGTTTGAATGCTGATTCTGACGGCACCCATTTACTGCAGAGGATTCATTGGTTAGCAAGTTATGTATTTTCAATAAAAAAGGTGCTTTTTCTTAAACACTCAAGCAGAAATTCTTGCTTTGGTAGGATTGAGAACGAGGAGAACCTCTACCGTCTCCATGTATCAGGATTCAGTGGTACAGTTGAAGACTCATTTGGCTGGTACCATGACAAGCAAAGCTTCAGCACTCCAGACACAGGTGACATCTGTGCTGAGATATCTCACGGAGGCTGGTGGTACCATCAGTGCTTCTTTGCCAACCTCAATGGAGTGTATTATAAGGTCTTATACAAATGAAGCATAAATGAAACCTTTCCGAGATATAAAATACAACCCTACACATCTTAACTGTGTCCTTTTTTTATCTTGACCACCAGGGGGGGCGGTACTCTGCCAAAGGGAAGAATCTTCTGGGGCCTGATGGGATTGTGTGGTACTCATGGAAGGACTCAGATTACTACTCTTTGAAGAAGGTGAGCATGATGATCCGGCCACGGACCTACAGGCCCCGCCTCTCTCCATAACACCGCCTTAGGCCCTGTGTAAAACAATACTGCAGTGACATCAACAGGTCATTGTTGAGTCCGTGGCTAAGCAATTACGTAAACAGCGGTTAAAGGGAAAGTCTCAACTGGATGTTCAAGATAAGATTTTGGTCACACGTGTCTCATAATATTGGTCTTTGACATACTGAAGCATTGTAAAGTAACTAACATTAGCAAATTATAAAACATCACGCATTATTAGATTAAGATTATTAGATTAATTAATAATGATTATTAAAATCAAAAACAATTGTTTTTTGTACACGCTAAAAAAAATCCAATTGTTTTTGATTTTAATAATCATTATTAATTAATTAGAAACAATTCAGAACATAATATAATTTTGATACACACTTCTTTTACTGTTAAACCTTTTTTGGCTAGAAAAGTATAGTTTCTTTTTTTTTAAAGATTATGTTTTTAAAGACGTCATGTGACAAGTTACATTAAAGGGATTATTCACTCAAAAGTGAGTAAATTCTGCCATCATTTACTCATGTTTCACTTTTTTCCAAACCTGTATGAGTCTTTTTCTTCTGTTAAATGCAAAAAAAGAGCATTTGAAGAATGTTGTTAAGTAAACAGTTGATGGTAGCAATCGACTTCCATGGTATTTTTCCCCTCAATACTAGGGAGAAGAAATACTTTTACAGTTTTTTCTTGAAATAAATCAATTCTTAATAATAATAATATAATATCTAAATATTGTTTACATCTTGTTGTTTTTATTTTTATCTTGATTTTTTTTAATAAGTTGACTAATTGTAAGAGTATTGCTAATACAAATTGTATTATGTTAAGAGGTTTCATTGCATCCAGCCTCTGTATTTCATGAGAACATTGAGAAAGCTATATTAATAGATATCCTACCACACGTGGCACATGCAAATATGATTGCTGTTTAAGCCTCAGTAATTCAGAGGTAACAGGTCCTCAAATAATCCCAAAAATGTACAGCCTTGTAATGCCTAAATGTATGTTTCACATCATTGTTTACATTTTGTATTTTATTTTACATAAAATGTATTTTTGAGTTAAGAAATGTCCTGCTATATTATCTACAGTTGTATGTTTGACTTTCCTTGTTCTACCTCTCCGCTTTAAGCTTCAGACTACTTTATGAGATACACATATCTGCACCATCCATAAAGACTCTTTCTGCCTATCACACACTAACAGGAAGGGTGGAACAGACCAGCAAAGGAACGTGGCACTAAAATAAAATAGGTTTTGAGGGGCATCGCATGCTTTGATGATTATTTGCATTACAAATTCCCAGAAGAAAGATCAAATAAGAGACTGCTTAGTAAAAAATGAAAATGAGCCGCCCCATGTTTAAGGGAAGGAAACTAAATCGGGGGAGAAAGTGTTTCCTAGCTTGAGGTCACTCTGTCACAAACTCACACACACTGAGGTCATCGTACTAATTTCCTCATCTTCCTTTTTTCCTCTTTCAAATATAGAAAATTGACCCCATAAATACTGTATATTTCTATTATATATACCAAATATATTTTTGTGCTCTTGTTAGATCTGCAAAATGAATTTTGACACTAGGCTAATGCAGAGAATTCATGGCCATCACAACTCTCCTCTCAGACTTGGAAAGGTATAAAGAAAGATTTATTACACCCTGGAGGGCTAGTTAAAAACACATTTTATACACAGAGTGTGACGAAGAGACATTTTTAGTTTTACTTTGCATAGAACATTTTACCACAGGTAAAAGACAATGTCCTTAATGCTTTTATTCAATATACATACCACTTCTAAATATCTGACATATTTAATTTCACATAATGTACTACAAGGAAATAAAACCATGTCAGACAATTTAAGATGTTAATAAACACATTTGGTTTAGAAGGCCCAGTCTCAGTGAACGTGTCCCTGAGAAACCTCAATTTACAGAGAAAATCAAATGCCTTAAAGGAACAGTTCACTCATAAGTGAAAATTAGCTGAAAATGTCAGATTTGGAGAAATGTAGCATTATATCAATTGTCTTTCAATGGATCGTCTGCAGTGAATGGGTGCCGTCAGAATAAGAGTCCAAACATCTGATAAAAACATCACAATAATCCACAAATGGACTCCAGTCCATCAATGAATCACTTGTGAAGTAAAAGAAAGTGATATACTGTAATGCTACATTTCTAAAACAATTCTGATGAAGAACCAAACTCATCTACACTTTCAAAGCAAATTTGCTATTTTTTGTAAGAACTATTCATTTAATGTTGGAGAGTGTTACATTAGCTTAAGTAACAGTTAAGGTTTGTATTTCACTTGTTTCTGTGAACAACATATTTGGTGAATGATGATTTGCACATCTAACATTGTTTGTTCCTTTATAACCTATGTTTTATATACGATACAATGCAATACAATTGTGTGGAAACAAGATGGTTAATTGTGAATTTGCGTAAATAAAGAAGCAAAAGCAGCATCCCTTTTTGATGTTCCACAGTTTGATGAGTATTGCTGTTTAGAGCGAGTCGTCATATGGTGGTATACTGACCAAGCACTGTCTTCAGCTTTCCAGCAATCTATCCAATCAGAACACACAAGAACATTGCATACATAGTATGTTGCATTACATATGTCATGTTTATGGTGTCCCTGCAAACTAGAATCCCACCACTCACCGTTTCATAGAATTTCACCTGCTCCTCCAGGTAGAACTGCATGAGTCTGTTGTAGTCATAGATACGGTTGCTATGGAAGTGATTCATCTCCGCTAGAGAAACAGATGGCAAGTCTAAGATTACATGTGTGGGACAAACACTACAATTAAGCACACAGGTGCAAGTATAAAAGACCACTGTGACAAAGTGTCTTCCATTGATAGACAACACTTTACTAATGTACCTTGCAATGCATAAGACATGGTGCTGAGGTTCTTTTCCATAGTGTGTTTATCTTGTTGGTTAATCTTATTCATCGCCACCAAATGATCAGCCTCTTTTACTTTATCAATGGCAGCCTGAGGGGGAAAATTGTTTCAATACAAGTAAAAAGAAAATTATATATATAACTTTTTTTATTTTCTTTTGAACCAAAATATACATTTACATTAAAGAAAAAAACAAATATAAATGTTGAAAGAAGGTCAATGGTTTATACCTTGTGAACTGCTATTGTGTCAGGGAAGCAGCCCAGTAGTCCCTTGTATTCGTTGTTTGTCTCCATCAGGAAGTGCAGATCTTTTTTTGGCTGATAAACAAATGTTATCTTATTGAAACAAAAGTTTAAACTCACGGATAATGCTAAAAACAGCTATCATGGATGTTGCTATCACTGGGTAGCCTTGTGAGTCCAATTCTATCAACAGCACAGGATGTGAGGAAACGTGCTAATGAGGAGTACATGACACTGGTAGAGGTTCAAGGACTGAACAGTTTGTTGAAGTATTCATGTGAGGAAATATTGTCTTCTGATACCTGTCCTTCGACGAGTTCTGCTATTTCCTCATACGTTTTTCCCGTTGCACTCAATGCTTCCGTCAGAGTTGATTCACCTTAAAATAAAACATCAACAAAACATGATTAGATAATCGTAAATATTGTATATGTCTATGAGAGCATTTTAATGAACAAAGCTCCAGTTTCCTACTTGGGTATGCACTATTGTTGAAAACCGATGATAGGTTCTGAAATGCTTTTCCAATCTGCCGATACTCCTTTTGTAATGCTGTCGGTTTAAAAGCAGAAGATTTGTACTATGAATAAATCACAAGACAGTAATGAAATAATCAAGTACAGTCAAATGGTAAACGTAGATGAGGTATAGAGTTACTGTGGTGATGAGGAAATATAGTATGCAAACTCACGGCCTGTACATCTCTTCCAGTGAAGATGCCCAACAGCCAGTAGTTCTTTAACACTGTTGTCCATAGATCTAGTAAATTGGCTGTACATTTCATACTTCTGCTCCCTACAATCATATCAAATAAGACCATTGTTTTATTAAATACATATATTACACTATAAGAAATGATTAAACGATATATAATATAATTTGTGGTTTAGATAAAGATATATATTTTTTTTTTAAAGAAGCCTCATGTGTTCACCCAGGCTGCACGCACACACACACACACACGATGTTGAATTTCAGTATCACATGATTATTCAGAAATCATTATAATATGCTGTAACAGTTTTGCGGCTTAAAAATTTAGTTGAAACCGTAATATATTTTTTCGGGATTCTTAGACAATTATAACGTCAAAAGAGCATAATGTTTTTTACATATAATCTTTGATTAATACAACATAATCGTCTTTACTGTCATTTTGACAAGAAAAATATTACTGACCCCAAATATTTGAATGGCAGTATATATTTATATACAATTGACCATAATAGTAATTATTACAATTTATATAATTATTATCATTTACATAATTAAAAACTATGAATTAAAATTAACTGAATTAATTTTAGGACAAAAAAGTAATTAAGGAAGTTATATATTATCTCACACTTGATCAGGATTTAACTCTGGGAGCTCTGGATCTATGGTGGAAAAGATTTTCACTCCCACCATTTCATCTTTTTCTGCTGTTCGCTTCCCTAGTTTCCACTCCTAAAGAAACAAATAAAACATGACTTAGCACACTCGCACACACAAACACGCCATGCTGAACTTAACTACCGGTATTCTCTAGTCAAAGTTAATATATAACAGACTTCTAAAGGATGTGATCTCAAAATCAGCAAACAGATGGCAATACTCAACAGAACAGCTCTTCAAGCTGTAATATCTGTTGTCTGACTATGTATTTAACTCAGTATATAAAACTACATGTCCATTTTTATTTTAGATATTTTAACAAACGCACCTTCTCATCTTTGTAGTTAAGGAAGAGCTGTAAAACTTCACTATTTGAGATCACTGGATGCCGACACATGCGGGACATCCAGCCCTGCAGGCGTTCCATGCGGATTTGATAAATTCCTCTTCAAATCGGCCTAAAGAAATAACAGAAGACAGATGCTAGGAAGTCTACCAGGCAAAAACACTTTATATTGGTGACTATTATAATATTTAAAAAAAACAAGAAGCTTTTCTAAAGTGGCTTTTTTTGCTTTGTTCACCTGTAACTTGTTTGTCAGGTAGACATGGGATTGGCAGAGCACAGGCAAACTTCTCTACGAGCCTCTCATATAACCAGTCAAAGTGTTTGTATCTGTGATTGACCGGTCTGTTTGTAGTCTGAAAAAAGAGTTAAACATAAAAATAAACCAAGACCCGTTAGCAAAA
>QVTF01010028.1:0-16164 GCA_003573665.1 Oxygymnocypris stewartii | reverse complement strand
TCAGTTTCGGGACTTCAGAGCGTGTTCGGGAATCATTTGGTTCAGTTCGGGGCAGTGGCGTAGGCAGAATTGTATTTTTGGCCGGGCCTAGGCAAAAGTGAGCGGGCACTTTCACGTAGGATCCTATAGCATACACATTTCTTATAGCCAAAAGCAAACTAACGGATACATTATTAAGATTATTTAAGTGTTTTTATTTATTTGTATTATTATAAACTGCAGTAACACACACGCACAGTATAGCAACAAACTACCTCATACACGTCTCCGTCACAAACACGAACAAGTATTGCATTAATATTAGATTCAATTGCATGAATTTTACCTAAACACCTTAACGATTTTGGAAAAATTAAATTCCACTTATTTAATAAATTAGTTAAGAAAAAGTTTTCAATAATTAACACTCAAATAAAATGTTTAACAAAAAATTAAAATTACCGTAAAACATTTTTTTATATCATGTTTTTAGTAATTATTTTCAAAAAATTAAATAAACAAAAATAGCATTTATTTAATCAATTAGTTTATTTAATAATCAAAGCTCAAATGAAACATTTAATAATTTTGTTATCTATCAACGTTTTAAATATTTTGGAAAGACGAAAATAGCACTTATTTAAATAAGTAGTTAATTAAATAAATTTAAACAAAATAAATAATTTACACTAAAATAAACTTAACAAAAATAAGGCAATTTTATATCAAGTTTTTAATAATTATGTTCTACTCCTATCTGTTGGTAAAATTATCCATATAAACAATGGCTGTTATAATTTGTTTTCAAGATTTATTCAAAGATATTCAATAACAAATACATCGATTACAGGTTAAGTAAAACAAAATATTTGACTTTAGTGAACTATATGAGATGTGGACATATTCCTGTTAGACATTTGAAGCTCCGTTCTGAATCAAATGACTCTTATTATACATTATTAGTGTGTGTGTGGTGTGGTTGAGCGAGATAGAGAGAGTGTGTGTGTGTCTGTTCTGCCTGTGGATGTTTATAATATTCTGGATGATCATGTGTGTGTGCCTCTCTCTCTCTTTGTGTGTGTGTGCCTCTGTGTGTATGTGTGTGTGTGACTCTCTCTCTCTCGCTCTCTCTCTCTGTGTGTGTGTGTGTGCGTTTGCCTCTCTCTCTCTCGCTCTCTCTCTGTGTGTGTGTGTGTGTGTGTGTGTGTGCGTGTGCCTCTCTCTCTTTCTTTGTGTGTTTGTGTGTGTGCGCGCCTCTGTGTCTGCGCCTGTTTGTGTGTGTGTGTGTGTGTGTGTGTATGTGAGAGAGTGTGTGTGTGCCTGTGTGTGTGTGCCTCTCTCTCTCGCTCTGTGTGTTTGTGTGTGAGAGTGCATCTGTGTGTGTGTGTGTGTGTGTGTGTGTGTGTGTGTGTGTGTGTGTGAGAGGTGTGTGTGCCTGTGTGTGTGTGCCTCTCTCTCTCTCGCTCTGTGTGTTTTGTGTGTGAGAGTGCATCTGTGTGTGTGTGTGTGTGTGGTGTGTGTGGTGTGTGTGTGGTGTGTGTGTGTGTCTGTGTGTGTGTGTGTGTGTGTCTGTGTCTGTGTGTGTCTGTTCTGCCTGTGGATGTTTATAATATTCTGGATGATCATATAGTTGAGTTAAATTATTATATTCTGGGCTGAATTATTAGGAAACTCAGGACCAATTCGGTCTTTGGTTTACTTTTAGTTTCGGTTGCATTTGTTGATCATAATCCTGTGTTTTTGTGTTTTACAAACTTAAACATTTGACTTACAGATTGTGTAACATTAGGAACGGTTAGGGTTAGGTTAGGGTTAGTCTTAATCTGGGTTAATCTGACTGCAAAATTCTAGAAATGTAGAGAATCATTTTGTTTATAGTCAGAGCTGGGTAATAACTGATTTCATGTAATCTGGATTTCATAATCAGTTTCCTGTTATTAGAGTATATTACATTTTAATATGCTTAATCAGACTACGTTTTATATAGATCGATCACATATTATTCACACAATGGCATTAAATTATTCCAAATGTATTGATTGTCCATAATTCTTCTTTTTTAACTTTCAAATATTCCTTCCTAATAATCCTGCTGTGTGTCGTGCTATTTAACTTTATCTTTAACACCGTTCAAGATGTTTTTAACACATTCTCATGTTAGCAGACAGATTACACTTTCACACGTGACAAACAATTTCACAACAAATATAAAATATCTGTCAGATATATATTACTAGAGAGGGATTATTAATCAAGGGAGTGATGTTTATTGACAAGACTGGGATGATAGGGCATGATAATTGTTCCAGTGTTATGATAAAACGAGTTTATTTTGAGACATATATGAAGTGTTTTGTTGGGATGAACTGTTTGGTCAAGATTCGTGTTGGTAATGCAGACTGTATGAACAGATGTGAAAATGTGCTTTCAGTATTGAACAGTGCTTGTTAGCGATGCTGCTGACACAGTAGCCTACACGTGACTGTTGTGTAAGGATACCACAGGCAGGCGCTCTTTTGCTATTTAGTGGCTTTAAAGACCTCTCATAGACAAGTTATGGCAGATATTTCAAGGGAACACGTAATGACGCATATGCGGGTCATGATCAATAATAGCGCGTCTGCGCGCCGCGGACCGAAGGCGGAGGTTTCTGCGCGCGCCCGTCGTTACCATGACAGCACAGTTAGTAAACTCCCCCGTTACCGTCGGTCGTCGATCCGCGGAGTCCGCGCTGCAGAAGAGTGCGTGACGCTCCGTGACGCGTCGCGTGCGCTGCTCGTGCAGACCGAGAGAGATTCGGAGGGATCGATCCGCGGCGCGATGGGAACGTTCCGGAGCGCAGAGGTCGCTCTGGATGAGGATGAAGAAGAGGAAGAGGAGAAAAAGCGCCGGGAAGTTGAGCGTCTTCCTCCGCTGCTCGAGGACGAGGTGAGTTTGATTGACAGTCTCCCACCAACTCATTCTATAGAAATATTGATATCACACATATTCAATATTACTATAATATCACATGAATCAATAAATGTCTAGATCTAATGTGTGTGTGTGTGTGTATCTGTATATATATATGCACTTGCACGCACACACACACACACACGTCCATATCTATTTGGACACAGGTACAATTTGTATTATTTTAGCCGCTGACCAAAACACATTCAAGTTAGTTATATAATGTGTGAATATGAAGTGAATGGGCTTAAAGTGCACACTGAGGATGTTCTCTTCACAATTGGTGGAAAGGTTAAAGAATTACAGCTCTATAATATGTACCCCCCCCCCCCCTTCTTTTTTTTCAAGGGACCATCATTTTTTTATTTTAGGACCATTTTTAATTCTGTTCTGGTGGCATACAGAGCCAAAATTGTGTCAGTGTCCATATATTCCGCATCTGGTTAGTAGTTTATGTAAACATGGGAAATATGTTCCTCCAGCAGAGGAAGAAACACGTTAGATCACTTCTCACGACTCGCTTATAAACACAATCTCATGTTGTACTTGTGTTGTTCAGAGTTTGTGTCGAGTTCTGTGAGGATTGCTGTGAACTTCCTGAAGTTCAGGGACAAACTTATGTAGGCCTGTGTGTGTGTGTGCTGTGTGCGTGTGTGTGCGCGCGCGCGCATGTGTGCGTGTGTGCGCGTTTGTGTTTGTGTGTGTGTGTGTGTGTGTGTGTGCGAGCGAGTGTGTGTGAGAGTGTGTGCGCGTGTGTGCGCGCGTGTGTGCGGGAGTGTGTGTGTGCGCGCGTGTGTGTGTGTGTGTGTGTGCGCGAGTGTGTGTGTGTGTGTGTGTGCGAGTGTGTGTGTGTGCGCGTTTAAGTGTGTGTGTGTGTGTGTGTGTGTGTGTGTGTGTGTGTGTGTGTGTGATTGTAGGGAGGTTGAGGAGAAATGCTCTGTTCTCACGAGAGATTGTCTATTTACACATAGGTGTGTGTGCGCGCGCTGTGTGTGTGTGTGCGCGGGCGTGTGTGTGTGCGCGTGTGTGTGTGCGCGCAATGTGTGTGTGTGTGTGTGTGTGTGCGCGCGCGCATGTGTGTGTGTGTGTGTGTGAGCGTGTGTGTGTGCGCGCGTGTAAGTGTGTGTGTGTGCTAGCGAGTGTGTGTGTGCGTGTGCGTGTGCGAGTGTTCGGGCGCGTGTGTGTGTGTGTGTGCGCGCGCACAGTGTGTGTGAGTGTGTGTGTGCGCGCGAGTACGTGTGTGCGCGCGAGTGTGTGTGTGTGCGCGTTTAAGTGTGTGCGCGAGTGTGTGTGTGTGTGTGCGCGTGTGTGTAAATGTGTGTGTGTGTTGTGTGCGCGAGTGTGTGTGCGAGTGTGTGCGTGTGCGCGTGTAAGTGTGTGTGTGTGCGCGTGTGTGTTTGTGTGTAAGTGTGTGTGTGTAAGTGTGTGTGTGTGTTGTGTGTGTGTGTGTGTGTGTGTGTGTGTGTGTGTGTGTGTGTGTGTGTTGTGGTGTGTGTGTGTGTGTGTGTGTGTGTGTGTGTGTGTGTGTGTGTGTGTGTGTGTTGTAGGGAGGTTGCGGAGAAATGCTCTGTTCTCACGGGAGATTGTCTATTTACGGGCTCGTGCCATTACAGCTGCATGAGACAGCAACTCTATGCTCTATAAACGCGTTATTATTCAGCTCCACTGAAGAGGTTCGTTCTCTAATGGTGAATAAACATGTTCTGCTGTTTGTATTCATGTGTTAGTCTGTTGTGTTGCTGTAACTAAAACTGACACCAAAAAACACAACAGCAAAAAGCAGCAGTATTTATTCATGTATACATATGCATGCTGTGAGGCTGAGAGCCAGCATAGAAATATGGGCTTCACATTATTACAGCATTAACTAGAGTATTAAACTCTAAAAATGAAGTACTTCAACTAATACCTAAGGATATACTGCACATTATGATTTAATATGATGTACTCTAAAAACATGTACTAGAGTATATCACAGCAGTGGTTTCAATTATTCATCAGGCATCTGTATAGGAATAAAGACTTCAATTATACTGTGAAAAATCTATGCTAGAAATATGTTTAAATATCATTTGGAGAATCGACTAAATTATGATATGTTAAAGTACTCGTTTATTTGTTTAAATCTTATTTTTATTAATTATTTTTATTTGTCTATTTACTACTTTATTTGAATCTAATAGTTTATTGGTTTATTTCATAATTTGTTTTGTAATTTATTGTGGATTATTTTAAAGGTATTTGTGTAGTTGTACAAAACCTGAGTTATACTTTGAAATGAATATTAATATAATATTATTTGGAAAATGTTTAGTCTATTAAGTTACTTTATTACATGTTTTTTCATACTCATACTGTTATTGTACTCTATTTATTTAATAAAAAATATTAATAATTTATTTACAACTTTTTTGTTAATTGTAATCTAATGTTTATTTATTTATTTATTTTATCTCATTTTAAATTATTTTAAGGCATCTTTAATAGTACAAAATATATACTATGAAAAATAATATGTACAAATATTTAGAAAACTTTTTTTAATGTAATGTTTATTTGTAATTGAATCTAATTTTCGATTATTTATTAATTGATTTATATATTTAAAACGTATTTTGTATTATACACATAGATTTATAATTATTCTGAAAGCACTTTTTGTGTGTAAACATCTCCACAAGTCTCCAGTTTAATATTTGAGGTATTTGGATGTTCACTAGCAGAGGATCATCTGAATGTGCTGTTTCTACTGAGACATGCTGCCGATATGAGACGAAGCACAAAAGACGTGTTCAAGCATCTCTGGGCTGTTCTGGACCGGGACTTCATCACTGAGATGAGCGTGTTGTTGGATCAGATCCATCTGAAGCGGCAGAATATTCGTTTGCTCTTTATTAAGCAGATTATGCAGCGACCCAAAAGTCTTCTTGCAGTAAGTCTGCTTATGACTCCCATCTGTGAAGATGCCTCTTATCTCGTCATCATTTGCTTATTTCCTTATGAAGGATAAAGAGAGTATGCATGGAGTTTGGTTTAAACACATTAGTAACTGCATAACAATGTCCCAGCGTCATGTTTTCTTCAGAGCATGTGAACATGTAGTTTAGATCTGATTGTAGAGGAAACACAGCTGTCCTTCACACATCTGCCAGACACATATTCCTCATGGAAATTAATTTATGAACTTGAACACAAGTATGTTCTGACATCATCAACTTATAAGAGGGTGTGTTACAATAAGTGCTTTGTAATCCATGAAATATTCCACTGCAGTGAATAGGTCGCTATGGAGAGCTTGGATTTCTACTGTGTGTGTGTGTGTGTCTGTGTGTGTGTGTGTGTGGTGTGTGTGTGTGTGCATGCATGAGACTGATCTGTCAGTTTGTGCTCTCCATCCTCAGGAGAACGTATCTCTGGCTGATATTCTGTGTCTGCGGGACGGTGGGCTGTCGGAGCAGGAGTTGTGGGCGGTGTGTGGAGTGTGTTCGTTCTCTCCAGAGCATCGGTCTCTCGCCGCTCTTTCATACCCTCTGTGTGACGCCCGACACGCTGGCCTTCAACGCTCACGGTAATGTGTGCTTCATGGAGCAGCTCAACGGTGAGTCAGCAGCTGCATGAGTCAAACTAACACTCCATGCATGCTTCATCGAAATATTGCTTTTAATGCACATCTCTAATGGACGCTTTTGACAGACGTGTTCTTTTGAAACCTAAAGGGCTGTGTGTGATTTTTCATGCGCACCTCACATGTGTGACACGCTCTGCCATTGTGTAGATAATAGATGCATTAGTTTGCATAACGATTAACAGATACGACACCCTCCCACCAGTGTAAAACGCATTATTAAAGGAACAGTTCAGCCAATAACTGGTTTACACATCCTCAGGCCATCCAAGATCAGGATGAGTTTGTTTCTTCATCAGGTTTGTAGAAATGTGTCTCTGCATCAGTGTCTCAGCAATGGATGCTCTGCAGTGAATGGGTGCCCTCAGAATGAGAGTCAATGGATGCTCTGCAGTGGATGGGTGCCGTCAGAATGAGAGTCAATGGATGCTCTGCAGTGAATGGTTGCCGTCAGAATGAGAGTCAGTAGATGCTCTGCAGTGAATGGGTGCCGTCAGAATGAGAGTCAATGGATGCTCTGCAGTGAATGGGTGCCGTCAGAATGAGAGTCAATGGATGCTCTACAGTGGATGGGTGCCGTCAGAATGAGAGTCAATGTATCCTCTGCAGTGAATGGGTGCCGTCAGTCTGATAAAGACATCACAATAATCCACACCACTCCAGTCCATCAGTTAACATCTGGAGAAGACAAAAGATGAAATTAATCTATCATCAAGTCCATAATCCATAATAACGCTTCCTCCAGTAATAAAAAAAAATGATCATTGATAATGTTACTTAATGCATTAAATACTAGAATCTTATTGTAAAGTGTTATCTGTAATTTTACTGTACAATTCTGTCAAATTTATGATTTTTGCAAGTAAAAACGATAAATTACCATTTAATTTACTATGAAAAACGTACTCGGTTACTATCGTAACCTCGGTTCCCTGAGATACGGAACGAGTACTGCGTCTTGTAAAGACGCATATGGGAAAATGCCTTTTTTCTCCTGAACTGAAGTCTTATTTAATCACGCAGTGAAACTGCACGACTATTGGTTCGTGCAGGTGTAGAAAAACGAACCAATGGGTCGGCAGCGGAGCTGCACGAACCTATGGCGACGATACGCGCCAATATTCCCGCCGAAACGGGCGGGGCATCTGGCTATATAAGCGGTCGTTTCGCCATAGGATCCTCAGATTTACTTCGACTGAAGCGACGACTGAGTCGTGCAGCTACCTGGCACGGCAAAGTACGCAGTACTCGTTCCGTATCTCAGGGAACCGAGGTTACGATAGTAACCGAGTACGTTCCCTATCGATACTCCACTCGTACTGCGTCTTGTAAAGACGCATATGGGAACTGAATTTAATCACGCCGTGCTAGGGTAGATGAACGACTGTATATACTTCCATAAACATAAATGCCCATAGGGAAGTAAGTAGTATACTTCAGGCTAAAGCGAGCTAAACTCATAGAGGTCGTGCTCGGCCTGGATAATCGTTCCACTTCTGTATACTCAGTTAACCGGAGTATGCAGGGTGCCAATTAGAGAGCCTGAGCGCATTGCGGTCAAGAAATCTCTGACAGGATTGTTCCCACAGCGTATGTGTACAAGCTCATCTAAGCAGAGAGGACTCTGGCCTGTAAGGCCGGTATGTCCAGGTTATAAAACCTAGCAAATGTGGACGGAGTAGCCCAGCCAGCCGCCGTACAAATCTCTGTAATGGATACACCGCTAGACCACGCCCATGACGAGGCGATGCCTCTAGTCGAATGGGCTCGTACTCCAATGGGGCATTGCAGGCCCAAAGAAGAGTATGCCAGCATGACAGCATCCACTATCCACTTAGAGAGTCTCTGCTTCGTGACCGGATGTCCTTTGGTGCAGTTACCGAAGCTAACAAAGAGCTGTTCCGTATGCCTAAAAGGGGCGGAACGCTCAAAGTAGATTCTCAGAGCTCTGACAGGGCATAACAAAGATAACTCCCGGTCCTCCTCAGACGGAGGAAGTGCGGAGAGCGTGATGACCTGAGCTCTGAACGGGGTTGAAAGTACCTTAGGTACATAACCATGCCTTGGTTTCAGGACGACCTTGGAGTTTAGGCCCGAATTCCGGCAGGCAGGGCTAGTAGAGAGCGCCTGCAGGTCTCCAACTCGCTTAACCGACGCTAGTGCTAGTAGCAGAGCAGTTTTCAGCGAAAGTGACCGGAGGTCCGTAGACTGTAGCGGCTCAAAAGGAGGGCCTTTCAAGGCCCTCAGTACAGTGGGCAGATCCCATGTAGGGACAGTAAGGGGCCGAGGTGGATTCAACCTCCTGGCTCCCTTCAGAAAACGGACAACTGAGTTGTCTCTGCCTACCGACTGGCCCGCTATAGGGGCATGAAAGGCCGCTATAGCTGCTACGAACACCTTGAGTGTAGAGTGAGAACGTCTTTTATCTAGCAGTTCCTGCAGAAAGGACAGAACCACCGCTAACTCAGAGGTAGAGGGGTTTTCACCACGGTTGAGGCACCAAGTGGAGAAAACAGACCACTTAAGGGCATAGAGGCGTCTCGTAGACGGGGCTCTAGCCTCAGAAATGGTGTTTAACACTCGCTCTGGGAAGCCAGTAGGCTCCCATTGAGCGGCCAAATGTAGAGAGCCCACAGCTCGGGTCGAGGGTGCCATATTGTTCCGTTCGCCTGAGAGAGGAGATCCCGTCTCAGGGGCACGGGCCAGGGGGCTGCTGTCAGTAGCTGAGTCAGCTCTGACAACCAAGGTTGGTTCCTCCACAAGGGGGCCACCAATAGCACCTTGTGACCCTGTTCCCTGATACGCCTGACGACCTGTGGAAGCAGGGCGATCGGGGGGAATGCATAAAGGAGGAGGTAATCCGCACCACGGGGAATGCACGGGGAATCCACGGGGAATGCATAAAGGAGGAGGTTGGGCCAATCATGGGCCAACGCATCCCTGTCCTTCGAATAATAAGTTGGGCAGTGAGAGTTGTCTTTGGAGGCGAAAAGGTCTACTTCTGCCTTGCCAAAGGTCTTCCAGATCTTCTGAACCACCTGCGGATGGAGCATCCACTCCTCTGAGGGGACATTGCTCCGAGATAACATATCTGCTCCTTGGTTCAGTCTGCCCGGCAGGTGTGCTGCCCTCAGCGAGCGCAGGTTGAGCTGAGCCCATTCCAGAAGGCGCTCTGCCAGAATAAAGAGGCGCTTCGAGGAGACACCTCCCTGGTGATTTATATAGGACACCACGGACATGTTGTCTGAGCGAATCAGCACATGGCGTCCTATTAGGTCCGGCAGGAAAAACTGGCAGGCTCGACAAACTGCTAGCATTTCCAAGCAGTTGATGTGGAAGCCGCTCTCCGTCTTCGACCAATGGCCGAAGGTCGGTTTGCCTTCGCACAGCGCCCCCCAACCTGTGTTGGAGGCGTCTGTCGTGACAACTTTCCTGGTGTGGACCAACCCCATGGCCACGCCCTTCTCCATCCACCGTGGGTTCTTCCAGGGGGTCAGGGCTGTTACACAGGAGCAGATCGAGGTCGCTGGGTCCTACTGCGAGGCGTGTCAATGGCGAGTAGGCTTCTCTGGATCAGTGTAGACGAAGTCGTCGTCGCTGAAGGAGAAAAAACCTGAGGATCCTATGGCAAAACGACCGCTTATATAGCCAGATGCCCCGCCCGTTTCGGCGGGAATATTGGCGCGTATCGTCGCCATAGGTTCGTGCAGCTCCGCTGCCGACCCATTGGTTCGTTTTTCTACACCTGCACGAACCAATAGTCGTGCAGTTTCACTGCGTGATTAAATAAGACTTCAGTTCAGGAGAAAAAAGGCATTTTCCCATATGCGTCTTTACAAGACGCAGTACGAGTGGAGTATCGATAGGGAACAGTAAAAGGACATTCCCAGAATTACATATTTTAAATAAATAGTTTTGTTTCTTATTTTTGTTACCAGTAATATACATTGAGGTGTTTTGTGTTGCATTTTATGTTAAAAGATACAGCCTAATTAAAAGAAGGCCTAAAACTATATTTTTGCAACACCGGTCAAGAGTAAAAACTTTACCAGCCAAGAAACTGTATGTGCATTTCATTAAAAACAAAACAATAAAACACAGTACAAATTGTGAAACACATCTCATTGCAATTTGTATTTATTATTATTATTATTAATGTTTTTTATTTACCTATTATAATGATTATTATTGTTATTATCATCGTCAAATCATACAAAATTAAACTAATAAAAAAACTAAATACTGTTAGATTAATTGTAATTTATATAATATGATTTAATATATTATTGTTATTTTATATAACAACAGTAAAATTATAATAATAATATTTATGGTTGTTGTTTTTTTCTTTGCTTTCAAACTTTAAACCATGGAGCTTTTATTTTGGCGGAAAACTGCAGGGAAACCTCTTTTTTTTCCAAATTCTTCTCTTTAGTTCAGATTTGTAACACCTTTATCACGTGAAAACCTCACGCGCAGGGCGTCAGATTGCATAATATATAGTTACAGTGCAGTCTTTGTGATTTGCTCATCACACTAAACCATGTCATGTTCTCAGGCATTGTTAGACTTAATTAAAAAGAAAGTGACCGGCCAGCAGCGTTTCATATACTCACCAACGCTGATTTTTACTCACACGTGGTGAGTTATAATTATAGGCCCTGGTCTTAAAACAAACCAGTTTCATGCTGTAACACATGAAACGTGTTTTCACAGTTTAACCCTTCTCTCTATGCCTGTAAAATCACAAATATAAGTTCAAAACCATCCAGAAAACAGGTGTAGATCTGCTCCAGGTCTCACAGGTGAAGATACGAATGAGAACAAGCAGTGGTTTGGTTTCTCATGCTATCTAAATACACCGGCCGGCGTAACCCTGACGAGTTTCTGGAGGATCTGACACACTCGAGAGGAGAAAGCCTGACCTACTTCAGCAGAAGGGTCCTCAGCGTGGCCTAGTTAGACAACACCTCACACTCGTATTCACAGAGAAAGCGCTCTCTTATTGATGAAGGCAGTGTAATTAAACTCCACCGCTCTTTATGAAACTATTATAAGTGCATTCATTTGCATTCATTCACAGACTTTATAGCTCTTATGATTTTTTACATCACTCTTGATTCTAGTTGATTTTCTTGTTTTCTCAGACGATCCTGACGACTGTTTTGTTCCTCCAGAGTTGGATATGACTGGAAGCACGTATGAGGTGAGAAAACACGAGTCCAGGACCTGCTTGAATATGCATTACAAACATGCGTCCGAACTAATGACTTATCTTGAAAGACCAGCACAGAGAGCATATTTAAAAACATAAAGTATATCATGTTAATTGCTTTAGACACCAAGGTTATTAAAACCATACAAAAACTAAAGCCATAAAAAAAATGTTACCTGAAAGAAAATATAAAAATATGCAATTTATTATATCATTTTCATTGTTTCTTGATGTACTAAAATAAATAAAATTGAAATAAAATTGAATAAAAATGGTATATACATATTAAAAATATAACCAATAAAAATGACAAAACACAACAAAATTACACAAAATTTAAGCAACTTTAAAATTAAAACAAAATGCAACAATACAAACGAATTCAAAATATTAAAAGAAACTATAATAGTATTTCTGTGATATTAAGGGCATTTTAAATCATTTTTTCTTGTCATGCATTAGACACCAAGATTATTATATTTAACAAAACTAAAACCATTTTTGTTGCTTTAAATGGCGTTCTCTGAAATAAAATAAAATATATATGTATGCATAAAAATATTTTTATTTCAGCTCATTTCTCATTTTTATTTAGTTTAACAATGTACTAAAATAACAAGATTAAAAATAATAAATGTACAAATTAATAAAATCTATACAGACGTTAAAAACACAACAAAATGAGTAAAACTAAGTAAAATTAAAACAAAACAGAAAATATAAAAATTATTAAAATATAAAAAAAACAATAATAATATCTTAATGATACTAAAATAACAATGTTATGCTCAATTGAAACCAATCAGTCTTTGTCGGATACTAAGCAAGATATCTTGGTAACACGTTACAATAAGGTGTCGTTTGTTAACATTAGTTAATGTATTAATTAACATGAACCAACAATGAACAATGCATTTATTACACTATTTATTAATCTTTGTAAGTTAATGAAAATCATTGTTAGTTCATGTTAGTGCATTAATGTTAACAAACACAACTTGTGATTTTAACAATGCATTAGTAAATGATGAAATTAACATTAAGATTAATAAATGCTGTAGAAGTAGTTCATTCTTAGATCATGTTTACTAATGTTGTTAATTAATGAACCTCGTTGTAAAGTGTTAGCGATATCTTTAGCTCTTCTCTGTTTCACAGAATCCATGTTTTCTCTATCGACAGGACAGAGAGCTTTAATACAACAGAAAACACACCAAGCGGTTATTTGAGCGCTTGTGACGTGCTGTAAGAGATTATTTATTGGACATATAAAATGTTCATCAAGTTACACGTGCACTTGCACATTAATATGCAAACTTATATTCTCATTTATATAGCTTGCATGTTTTTAAATGCATGCATTTTTAAGAATATTCCAGATGATGATATATATATAATCTGTAATTCTGTTGTATTAATGTGTGAATGATGCTGCGATGAGCCGTCAGATCTGGATTTAGGCTTTTCTGTGACACACAGATATGATATTATATGATTCATAAGCCCTGAGGACTGTGATCTGCGAGCCAAAACACTATTATTACACACACCGTGCCATAATATCACATGCAAACAGCCCACTGGCTTCTATATTATATGTGGATATAATCATAACACTTTACAGTCCTAAACATGTAACAATACAAGCTAGAATGACTGTAGGTGGTTTCATTTACATAATGTTTCTTTCAGTGCGAATGAACCTCCAGTTTATCATGTTTTCTGAAATACTGATGATCGGATTCATGTTATCATCCGGTGTGTGTAATCTTGAGATTCTTCTGACCTTGAAAGGCTGATGTATTATAGCAGGCTGACTGAATGAGGCGTCAGGTTTGATGGATACAGCAGACGGCTGTATGCTGACCAATAAATCAACTGATAAATGAGAATAACATATATCCAAATGAACCCCCAAAACACAGTTTGTCGAGAAGGGGTGAGAACACTCTTTTTGGTGTTCGTTCTGAAGCCAAGAGCACGAATGTGGTGGAGGATGATATCTCTGTGATAACGCACTAACTCCCTGGAGTGGGCCAGTATGAGCCAATCGTCCAGATAGTTTAGTACACGAATGCCCTTAAGCCTGAAAGGGGCCAGAGCAGCATCCATGCACTTTGTGAACGTCCTCGGGGCCAAGGCCAGGCCAGGCCAAAGGGAAGAACCTTGTTACTGGTAAGCCTTTCCTCCAAAAGCAAACTGAAGGAACGTCCTGTGCCGCCGGACGACCTGAATGTGAAGATAGGCATCCTTCAGGTCGACAGTGACAAAGCAGTCTCCCACTTGAATCTGGGACATAATAGTCTTTAACGTCAACATCTAAAACTTCCCTTTGTAAAGGGAGAGGTTTGGACGACGCAGGTCCAGAATGGGTCGTAGACCACCGTCCTTCTTTGGTACAAGAAAGTAGCAGCTGAAAAAGCTTAGTTTCAGGTCCGACTGAGATACTTCCTCTATTGCTCCCTTTAGTAGGAGGGAGGAAAGTTCCTGATGTAGCACAGAAGCCTTTGAAGCGCTGCTTACTACTGTCAGGTGAACCCCGTTGAAGCGAGAGGGGTTTCGGCCAAACTGATGTATGTAGCCGGACCGAACTTTGCGGAGAACCCAAAGCGATACCCCTGGTATAGCCGGGGCACAGCTCCTTCTAGTGGGCTCCTTCCTTGGTAAGGAGCGCTCTCTGGACAAGGATGGGAGGGAGTGTTTTTGAGTGGTCTCTCATCCCCTGGGCATGGAGTGATGAACTTTGCATTTGTGGAGAGCTGCCAATGCGATTTAGCAGCGCGAAATTTCACCACCACCGAGCTAACCGCCCTCCCCAAATAGCCCAGTTTGAGAAATGGGGGCATCCAGGAGAAAAACCTTCTTCTCAAGAATATCCTTGAGGTTCAGCCACAGGTGGCGCTCTGCGGCTACAGAGCCAGCCATCGAGCGCCCCACCGAACATGCGGTGTGCTTAGTGGCTATTAGAGCCAAGTCAGTGGCTTGCGCAACCTCTTTGAATGCCTCAGGAGTCAGAACGGCCCCCTCATCCATTTCCTTAAGGACAGGCTTGGAGGATGGCCATAGTGTGGAGGGCCATGCCTGCCTGACCAGCTGCAATGTAGGACTTCCCGATAAGAGCGGAAGTAGTCCTGCACGGCTTAGTCGGAAGGAGGGGGCGGGACTTCCATGAGGACGCCAGGAAAGGAATGAAAGGTGAGAGGCTAGTGTGTCCTCGACCACCGGAACGGCGGTATACAGAACTCACTAGGTTGGTGAAGTCAGCGGCTGCTGCATTAGTGAGGCAGGAGGAAAAAGGCTGTTTTCAGGATCAGGAGATGGTGGATCAGTGACATGAAAAATATAAATTTCCTCCGTTCAGGCCTAGAGTTCGGGCCGCTAAGGAACCGCGTTGAGCTTGGACGATTGAGACTCAGGGTCATCGGGCCAATCTATAGATCATTTCTCAGTGGCACGCGAAAAGCACGACCACGAGCTCAGAGTAGGCCGCGAAAGGCGCGCTGCCTGGCCACTAGGCATGAGAGCGTCGGTTTAAAGCAGGCCCGAAATCCTCAGAATCGGAGGCTGCTGTAAATAACACATCCTCTAGCCGAAGGAAACGGGATTGTCGCTGTGTTGCCCTGGGCTAGGAATCAAAATAATCGTGCGTGAATTCAACCGTGTGAACTCGCGCGCACATGCTCAGGTGAGAGAGGGAGAGAAAGGGCGAGGCCCATCTGCTCGCTCCATCGCCTCGAGCTCCACATCCGGACCCAGGTCGTGGATTCACGGAAGGCCGCGGAGGCCTCCGGGACGACGGGGAGGACGGGAAAACAGATGACCTTTCAAAAACCTCAAGCCTAGAGCAGAGGGTTTTGAGGAGACAGAGGTTTCACAAAATGTTAATTTTGACACTCCATAAACCGCCTCGAGTGCCTGCGAAAAACCCATACACTTAACACGCTTACTGTACGGGTCGTCGCTCGCGATAAAGCGAGCGCCACGGCGGCTGGCAGCACGGCGACGACTATTCCATGGCACTTACGTGGGAGAACAGAGTTCCTGCAGTCACCGAAGTGCAAATGGAGAGGTTTATCCTACAAAATTCGATCGAAATTGGGTCAGAAGAATCGCAACAAGAAGGGCTAATATGGCCGCTTCATGAAGGCAGAGAAATCTGAGGAGCAGATGGTGCCAGTATAAGATAAGACGAGTGAGAATGTCAAGGGCGGCATCGCGCCATCAGCCAATGAATTGGCGTGATTCTATAGGGTTTTAGACAATCAGCACGCACAGGGGGTTCCCAAAGCATGTAAGCTCTACGCAGCGTTGAGTGAACCTATATAAGAGAACAGTTGGTGGTTGGCACAAAATGTTTGGGGGGGAGGAGAAGGAGGAGAGCGAGAGAGAGAGA
>QVTF01010027.1:2500-21693 GCA_003573665.1 Oxygymnocypris stewartii | reverse complement strand
GGCTTGGTAGCTCTTTTCCTGAAGATGTCTGAGCGTGGTGACTCTTGATGCACTGACTCCTGCTGACTCCTTGTGAAGCTCTCCCAAGTGTTTGAATTAGCTTTGCTTGACAGTAATCTCAAGCTTGCGGTCATCCCTGTTGCTTGTGCACATTTTCCTACCCAATTTCTTCCTTCCAGTCAACTTTGCATTTAATATGCTTTGATACAGCACTCATTGAACAGCCCCCCCCTTTCAGTAATGACCCTCTGTGACTTACCTCTTTGTGGAGGTGTCAATGATCGTCTTCTGGACCATTACCAAGTCAGTAGTGCTCCCCATTATTTTGCTTTCAAAGAACAAGAGATACCCAGAATTTATACTCTATGGATGATAATTTATTAAAACTCAAATGTAAACATTCTATAACTTTTGAAGTGCTTTACTTTACATGTAATAAATCTAAAATATATGAAAGTTTCACTTTTTGAAATAACTTTTTCACCATATTCAATTTTTTTTTAGATGTACGTGTATTTAGTTTATGAGGACACTTCCGGTGTCCCCGTAAACCAAAAGGCTTTAAAAGCATACAAAACGGTGCTTTATGAAATAAAAAAATTGGCTGTAGTTTCCTGTAAGGGGTAGGTTTATGTAGGGTTTGGTGTAGGGCAATATAAAATACAGTTTGTACAGTATAAAAACCATTACACCTATGGAGAGTTCCCGTAAACTACAAATGCAAGTGTGTGTGTGTGTGTGTGTGTGTGTGTGTGTGTGTGTGTTGTTTCTCACTGGTGTTAGTATTGCCCTGCTG
The DNA here is from genome assembly GCA_003573665.1 of Oxygymnocypris stewartii. Classification (NCBI taxonomy): domain Eukaryota; kingdom Metazoa; phylum Chordata; class Actinopteri; order Cypriniformes; family Cyprinidae; genus Oxygymnocypris; species Oxygymnocypris stewartii. The sequence goes on along the minus strand of QVTF01010027.1, from coordinate 20,897 downwards.
TAATGTTACTCTTGTAACAACAGAAGTACTGAGTTGGAGGTTGGAGACACTGGTTAGAAACACAGTCGTTCACTCCTGACATGATGAAAGAGCCATTGTGAGTTGCACCATGAAATGCATTTGAATTGAACAGATGAATTAATATGCTGCTCTCTGAAGAACACATGCCTGTCTGCTGGGAAATGGAAATCACTTTCCCTTGTGTGTGTAATTAAAACTGGCAATGGAATTTGAAGGCCTCTAGGCTTTTCTGTCTCTGTCTATGTCTCTCTCTGCTCTGGTGATGATGAGGGACAGTCCTTTATATTGAGTCTGTATTGTTCTACTACTAAAAATGCATCCTTATCTAGTTGTGCACATACAGCATCGATTTACTCGAAGTGAAAAATTACCAAATTCTGTTTGCTAAACGGGAGAGAAAGTTCAGACATTATACCTTCTCTGGAATCTGTTAGCATTTACTAGTCTGTTTGTACTGCATCATTGATATGCTTATATGCAAGAGTGTTGTTAAATAATCAAATCACGGTTGTATCCATCAATCCCTCAAACAGTGTTGACCGGCAGTCCTCTTCAGCATTATGATTGTGAGTGCATCAGCGGTTGAAGAGCGGCGCTGTTATCGTTTGACCGTGATGGAGCGGGCGGCGTGTTTTGACAGCTCTGTGGGTGTTTCAGTCACGAGGTCAGCTGATCCGCTGAGAGCTGATGACACCCCGCTGTGTTAATGGAGCTATTTATGCGGTTTTATTTTATTATGGTTCATTTGGGGTCTGCTGCATAAGCGTAATGCACTGAATGTGTGTCTGCACATATTGAGGATCCATCTGTCTTTGGGAAACCCTGACTGTAAGGACTAGAGCTTCTAGGGGAAGGTTGGCACTTTATGAATTTGTTTTAATAGAGTATAAATGTGTCCGTCCACTTTTCTGTGAAGTTTGTTTTAGAGGTATTTCTCTGAATAATTTGTTTCCCCATATGTATTTTAATATCTTTGTTAAAGCCACAGACTTTGATTAGAAACAATAAAAATAATTAGAAAATCAGACAGTGACAAAGATACAAGACTTAATGACTTTGCTGAGGGAAAACTCTGCAAGACGCTCCAATATTGATTTAGTTCTGTCACCTACATACACGTAAAACTCTTCTGAAACACCACTATTTCCCTGTTCACGCTCCACTTCATCTGCAGGTGAATTCAACGATCTTATTAGATCTCCAGCCGCCATGTTTCGAACGATCTCAACGTAACACGCCTCCGCCAACCCCGCCTTGACGCAGTGTTTTTGACTGAAGGTGCGTTCACACCAGACGCGAATGACGCGAATGATTTACATGTTAAGTCAATGCAAAGACGCGAAAGACAATCCTGCGGCGCTATTCGCGCGAATGAGGCGGCGCAAATTGAGCGTTTTTTTCGCGCGAGTTGAAAAATCTGAACTTTGGCGGATATTCGCGCCGCGTTAACCAATCAGGAGCTTGCTCTAGCAGTGACGTCATTACGAGCGGAGGCAGAAAATGCCAAACAACAATGGAGGACAAATTTATCGTGGTTGTATGTGGGTACCCGGAGCTGTATATACATCTTCCTACTTTTACAAAACAGGAATACATTTTGCAACGAGCCTGGAGTGCCTGCAGAAGCCCCTCCCATGACGCGAATTCGCGTCTGTTGTGTAGTGAATTTCACGCGCGAATGAAGCGAGTAAACTCAAAATGTTCAAGCGTCCAACTTCGCGCCATTCGCGTCTGGTGTGAACGCACCTTCAGGGTGGGCGTGGTCAGCTCGGATTGCATTTTCAAAGCCGCACTGAATTTTGCTACAAACATCCCACGGCGTCATGATGAAAATGTAACTGTTAGTCTAAATGCATTTAGGACAAATAACATTTAAATGATCATTTTGCTACTATTTTTGCTTGGACATGTTACACATATCAAATCAATTTGGGCTATACATTTTCATTTCAATTTCGCTACTTATAAAGCTTTAAAAATATGCACTTTACATATTAAGACTACTGTTGGAAATGGCAAATGTAAATAATATAATTTCATTTTCATTTTTCTTCTGCACCAAACTTTGCACATGTGGAGTAATGGAAAATGTCAATTCAAATACAGAAATACATTGCCATTTTGAATATTGCATTTCCATTTTGCATATTACATTGCAAATTGAAATTTGCTACACATATGCTTCCATAGTTTATACCCGATACATTGGAAAGTTCTGTTATAATGCTACTCTGTGCGCTCGTCACCTGTCTTAATAAAACGCACAAAATATTAAAGTGTCTTTGGTGTTTCCATGTTTTCTACAAAGCAAAGACAGAATTTGAGGGTGTATGACGTCATTGGCAGGCGACACAATGGACACGGTCTGATTCACTGTTAAAATTGCTTATTTCTCTGGATTTAAACATTCTTCGAAACATTTGGGATAATGTAAGTACACAAGTCAGCAACATATATAACACTGTTCTAGTGTTTTGGGATATTTGAATAAAAAAATCTTACATATTGTGCCTTTAATATCTCAAGAGCCGTTTCCAGTTGCAAACTGCTTGCTTGGTGGTGGAATAATGAGGCAAGACCTGGCCACGGTTGCTTAAAATGCTTTTGCGCAAAAAACACATCATCTGAACGCGTGTTCAGTGCGCCTGGAAACATCGTAACCCCAATGAGGTCCTCCCTTAAACCGGACAATATCAACATGATTCTTTCTGTCAAAGAATTTAAATATAACATTATATAAAAGCAAGGTATGCTGAAGCATTAGTGTTTACGTTCTAGTTGTTATCGAGCAACGCAGATTTTCCAGCATGTGATTGAAGTTGTTACGAATTATTTAGGCTACTTTTTTATTTAACTGTATTTATTTTATAGTCTAGTGTTTTGTCGGCTGTACTGCTGTGTTCACTGAGATATAAAATGGTAGTTGGTCCATTACCACAACGATGGTACAAATCTGCCACCGTCACAGCCCTAATTGTGAGATATAAACTCACTACTGCGAGAAAAATGTCAGAATTATGAATTAAATGTTATTATGGATTAAAGTTGCAGTTACCTTTTAATTAATCGCATTGCAGAAACAAGCTTCCATGGTTTAATGATTGATTCTAATATGCAGTTTATTTTAATGCACGGTATATTTCTTAACATGATTGATTTCAATACTCTTTATAGTGAATTTCTGTGTGCATACAGTATGTGTGTGTCTTGATGCTTTAGGCAACTTCCATAAACATCCTCCGTATCCTGCTGTGAAAGTGATATTAAATGAGAGGCGATGTCAGGCGTGGAGTTTGTAGTGCTGTATGAAACACATGATGAGATTAAGGGCTTATGTGCATTTGAAGCGGTCGGGGTCCGGGCCCGTTTGGGGGTGATGGGATTAGACGGCATATACAACCCCCGTTCTTAAACAAGAATCTATAGACCCAATTACTGACCCGCTGTGAAATACATGCCATAATCTGATGACTGCGTCTTTGGCATGCTTGATATCTAACGCAGGAGTCGCAGCTGCGCTCTGTAATTGTGTGTTTGGAGTTCGTCGTTGGAGATTCCCATACAGTTCTTGATTATGATGAAGTCTTGTGATTATGATTTTTGTATGTTTGTGAGAGTGTGAGGTTGTTGCAAATCCAAGAGGATAAATTACAGGGGTTTTGGTGAGCAAAACTGAGTTATGTCCCATAATTTCGATCTGAGAAGAGATTTAGTCTCTTCTGCTAACCTAGGCTGCATTTAATTTATATGATAAAAATATTGTGAAATACTATTACAATTTAAAATATATTTCAAATGTAATTTATTTCTGTGATGCGCAGCTGAATTTTCAGCATCATTACTCCAGTCACATGATCTTCAGAAATCATACTAATATGCTGATTTGCTGCTCAAGAAACATTTCTGATTATTATCAATGCTGAAAAATGAAAAATGGGAAAAATGTGCTGCTTCATATTTTTGTGGAAACTGTGATACATTACATTTTTCTGTGTTCTTTCATTAATAGAGAATTCAGAAAAACAGCATTTATTTGAAACAGAAATCAAACTTTAAAATGTCTTTACTGTTACTTTTGATCAATTTAATGCATCACTGCTGAATAAAATCATTTCTTTCAAAGAATGTTACTGAACCCAAACTTTTTGAACAGTAGTGTTTCCATCCAAATTTTTAATGTGAAAGAATAAAAACAGATTGTGAATAAATTAGCAGGTTTTTGTCATTCTTTTAGACAAATTCGCATGGTTTTGGTTTATGTGCATCTGGTGATCAATTCTAAATATTTCCATCATAGTTTGTGCACGTCGTCTTACTGAATAACAAAAAATCTACCTCAATTAAGTTTTTTTTAATGCGCATTTTAGCATATATTATTTGCATAAAATATTGTCGTTTTGAACTGGTAAAAGGTGTATCTTGTATGCAGTTATATGAAGTCAGGTGCCCCGTTGGTGTGTGTGTGTGTGTGTGCGTTTTCGTCTGTGTGTGTGTGTGTGTGCGTGTGCGTTTTCGTCTGTGTGTGTGTACGTGTGTGTGTGTGCATGTGCGTTTTCGTCTGTGTGTGTGTGTGTGTGTGTCTGTTTGTGTGTGTGTGTGCGTGTGTGTGCGTGTGTGTGTGTGTGTGTGTGTGTGTGCGTGTGCGTTTTCGTCTGTGTGTGCGTGTGTGTGTGGTGTGTACGTGTGTGTGTGTGTGCGTGTGCGTTTTCGTCTGTGTGCGTGTGTGTGTGTGTCTGTTTGTGTGTGTGTGTGTGTGTGCGTGTGTGTGTGTGTGTGTGTGTGTGTGCGTGTGCGTTTTCGTCTGTGTGTGTGTACGTGTGTGTGTGTGCGTGTGCGTTTTCGTCTGTGTGTGCGTGTCTGTGTGTAGTTGTGTGCTGGAGTCAGCCTATATGTTGATCATTATTTAAGTGGTGACCCTGGTATTTGCTTTATATTAGCATGCGATTACGAGCAGTATGAGGCAGGGACAGGGTTAATAACTGCATTAAAGATCTGCTGTGCTCGCTGCTTTTGAATTATTCCTCACTGATGGGGTCATGCTTCATTATCATAACATGGACTACAACAAGGTTTAAAGGGCTCAGAGGCGAAAACTCATGGAAATGAAGCCCGTTTACAGTGAGTCACTGGTTTGCAGCATTTCAATAGCCACACCAGTAGTTTTTTATTAAGAAGTTAATGATTTTAATCGGCAATGATGCATTAAATTGCCCAGAAGTGACAGCAAAAATATTTATAATGTTATAAAAGATTTCTATTTCAAATAAATGCTGTTCTTTTAAACTTTCTATTCATCAAAGAATCATAAACGCATGCATCATGGTTTCCAAAGCAAAAATATTAGGTAGCAAAAACAGTTTTCAACATTAATAATAATCAGAAATGTTTCCTGAAAAGCAAATCAGCATATTAGAATGATTTCTGAAAACTGGAATAATTATTCTGAAAATTCAGCTTTTGCATACATTACATTTTATAATATAAAAAACACTTATTTAAATTGTAAAAATATTTCAAAATTGTATAGTTTTTAGCTTTTTACAGTGTTTTTGATCAAATAAATGCAGCCTTTGTGAGCAGAAAAGACTTCTTAACATGAAATCTTACCAACCCCAAACGCTGTATGAATAAACTAAAGAAAATGTATGTATTTATAGATTGATTGATTTTGCAGGTGAAGATCTGTTTTCTAGGAGTCTTAATATGTCAGATCTGAAGTGATTTGCCGTTTGGGTCATTTCTGCACTGAGCGCTTGGCTTGCTAATGATTTATTACAGAGGCAGCAGATGGATAAATTCTCCGTTTGATGCTGCTAGTCAATAACCAAAACACTTTGTTAGCAGCAAAGAGACCTTTAGTCCCAAACTGCAGCTTATCATTGATGTGCTGTGGATGCCGGGATACAGAAACTCATTTCCCTCGCAGAACAGAAGTGGCTATTGTCTAGTTCAATCAATAAATGTGAGCGAAGGAATGGTGTTTGTCTTTCATTTGCTGTTTTCTTAATTCTAGCCACATGCAAACTACATATTTTTAAAACTGCACGAATGACTAGTCAACTAATCGCTCTTGTACAGTATATACATGTACCAATGCATGTGTACGTGGACAGAATGCCTGCAAACTCTCTTTGTCTTCTAGATTCAAGGGCTAGGATGAGTTTGACCTGCAGCGGATGATTTCTGTGACTTATTATCAACATCTCCAGCGTTTAGGTGTGTGTGTGTGTGTGCGTGCGTGCGTGCGTGTGCGTGGTGTGTGTGAGTGCGTGTGTGCGTGTGTGTGTGTGTGTGTGCGTGTGGTGTGTGTGTGTATTTGTGTGTGTGTGTGTCTGTCTGTGTGTGCGTGCGTGTGTGCGTGTGTGTGTGTGTGTGTGGTGTGTGTGTGTGTGCGTGTGTGTATGTGTGTGTGTGTGTGTGTGTGTGTGTGTGTGTGTGTGTGTGTGTGTGTGTTGTGTGTGTGTTGTGTTGTGTGTGTTGTGTTTGTGTTTTTGTGTCTGTGTGTGTGTGTGTGTGTGGGTGTGTGTGTGTGTCAGAGCAGAGAACGTGCACCTGGGGCCTTGTCCAGTTTACCCTCATCAAGGTAAACGCCTGGAGCAGACAACAGTTAGAAGGCATGTGGGTGACAGATAGAAATGTTAGCACGTGTGCTGTAAAAAATGGATGAAACTGGATGGAGAAACCTGAGGGGATTTTAGTGTTGCTGATGTCTGCATACTTCCTCATGAAACCCCCAACACACACACACACACACACACACACACCAATCCATCACCGTCAGGTATCCTCGACAAATCACGTGAGGGAAGCAAACGGCTCTTAAGGGGCTCTCTTCATGACTTATATATGAGTTGGGGGGGTTGAGGCTCGTATTATCACCCTCAGTGCCACCGTAACCTCTGCCTCAATATTATACGGGTTTCATTTTGTTTTTATTGCTCTTTTCCAAAACCTAGTGAGCTACATATGCAGTATTTTAAAGCAATGTATTTGCAAATAAATGGTTCCATTTCATTCAGTATCAAAACATTGATGGTAATGTACTACTTTACCCAATATTTGCATGCACGTGTGTTTATGTTCTGTATTATGCATTTTACAGTGCACTGTTAAATATTTAGTTTTTTGTCATTGTTAGTTTTTTGTACCTGTATAATTTGTATTATTTTTAATTTCAGTTTTAGTTATTTTAGTGCATCAAGTTAAATTAAATTAAAATGAGAAAATAGCTCATAAGTTTTCTGTTTTCTGTATTTTTTTCAGTCATTTTATTTATTGTATTTAAAGTAACTATATTTTTTCTCATTTTATTTGTATTTTTAGTTCACTGTAATAACCCTGCAGTTTAGCAACATTTTAATATCAAACTCTGTTGTTAGTTTTGATTAAATCTCAACGTGTTTTATTATTATTAGTAGTAGTAGTATTAGTAGTATTTGTAGTAGTACTACTCTGCTAAATGAATAAATGTAATTTAAATGTAGTCTTTTACAGAAATAGTAAAAGCCTCAAATACCATAAATGGTTACTGCATTCTACTGATTAAAGTTCTATTACATTAACTAATAATTTAGTTGTTATTCTTTCATATATCACGTATGAATGTTATATTCTTGAACTATACTACACACATACATACATATTTATAGAATATAATATGTAATAAATTGTGTAATTTAAAAAAGAAATATGCATAGACTTGCTAGTATTAGGGCTGCACGATATATTGCATGCGATAGTCAAGCGCATCTCGTCAGTAAAGACGGTTCTGTGATTAGTCGTAAATCTCCATCAGCTGTTTTCAAATGGAGTGCTATTTAATAAACAGAGCCGTAGTTCACTGACAAGCTACGCAATTTGCGCTTAGAATCGCAGATGAATCGCATGCGATATATCGTACAGCCCTAGCTAGTATGTTCATAGAGGGTTGCTCAGAAGTCAGCTGCAGGCTGACAGTGTGCTAGGGAACAGAGCTAGTGTTTCTCCTTGTAAAGGGATCAGACCTCGTCCTCATCCTCAGGGGCTTTTTGGGTTGTTTTTCTTATCATCTTTCCCGTGTGCTGCTCATTTAGGATTAGATTTTGAGTCGACCACACTGGGTTTTCAATGAAATGCACAGGCGTTAATCACAGCTCAGAGGAGAGGTAAAAGCATGTGGTTAAGTGGTCAATATTATAATCTTATTCTTTGTAATATGTGCTGATGTGAAGATCAGGAAGGCAGAAACAGAGACATGCGGTGTGGGAGTGTTTAATCATCCCGGCGGTGGCTGTGTCTGGCTTTGTTCAGCTCCGCAGACAGACGTGAGCTAAATAAAGGTGCAGTTTCCACGCAGACTATAGAGTCACACTTGCAGTTTTCTACATTATTTATTGCTAAAATGATGACATTGTGAATGAAGATAAATGAAGCGTTTGTTCCTGACTTCTTCATCAGATGTTGCACAGAATGTTCTGGCTGCTCTGTTCTATTGTGCAGATGAAATATGAACTATATTTATGGTTATGTTTCTGTTCCAGTCAGATTCAAACCTGCGTCTCCCATATGAGCACCGCATTTCAATGAGTCTGGAGAGATTCATTTACTTGTATTAGATCAAATCTATTTATCAGCTGTCTATATTTCTATAGTTTTTATGCATTAATAGAACAAAATTTGGTGAGATTAAATTTAAACAAAACAATTAGCTAAAAAATTATAAAAGATTATAAAATTCAACAATATTTACTTTACTTTTATTCCCTTAATAGAAAACTAGACAAAAATACTGATTTAGCCTAAATGTAATTTTAGTAATACTTATATACTATTGTATTGTTTATTAATATTTTGAATTGGCTTTATTTCTTTCTTTTACTCCGTTTATATAGTCATTTTAGTATTCAACCTTGACTTATTTGATTTCAGTTAGTTGCTGAGGCATCATTTCTCAAAGTTTTTGATCTAGTATTTATATTTATTCTTAGTTCTTAACATTTGTATTGGTTGTTGTTGTTGTTGTTTTTCTTGTAATGTTTTTTTAGCTTTATTTCATCTTTGTGATTCATTACCTTGACATTAGATTTCAGCAAACTGGTTAACACTGCTGCTGAATGTAATCAATCTCTCAACACGTGTGTCCTCTTTTGGAAAGTCATATCAATTCTATTGTGGATGTCTGTTGTTGTTTGAACAAATGGGAACATATTTGTTGTAGATTGCATTCATCCCTGTAGAAGTTTACCGAACTATGACGGATGAAACACTAGTGAATATGAATGAGGACATGCAGTCGTTTAGAGGTTGCTTTACCTTCCTGAATCAGTGAACGAGTAAGCATTATATAAAAGACTAAAGCTCCTCACACACAGATTTACAAAGTAGATGAGAGAACAATAGCTTGTTTTTGCTTGTGTTTGTGGCATCAACATAAACATATGTCAGAAAAAAAAAGGTTATTACAAACACAATTCTGCTTGCTGTTGGTGCAGGAAGACCTTGATTAGAAGAATAATGAAATGCTGGGGAATATGACGGCATGGTTCATTGTGTGGATGTAGGTCATTCTCCTGCTCCATATACAGACTCGCAGCTCTGACTCTGCGTTGAGGAGAGCTGAGCACAGATACGTGTCCGTTTGAGTCAGATGAAAGGCAGCAAAGAATATTAATGCAGTGGTTTTTGACTCTAGGTCGCATGCAGTGAATTTAGGCTGATAGGAGTACTTTCTAACTAAAAATTTGTGTGTGTGTGTGTGTGTGTGTGTGTGTGTGTGTGTGTGTGTGTGTTTGTTGCTAATAGTTGTTCATTTTATGTCACAGGCCTGAAAACATGGTGTCAGCCACCGATTTAATTTTCAATTGAAACCGCTGTCAGGCGGTTCATATCAAAGATACATATTTTATTTATTTAGAATTGACAATTTGATCTCTCATGTTGATAATTTATGTCACTGGCCAGAAAACATGGCAACAGTCACTATTTAGACAACTTATTACATTTTCTGTTGAAACCGCAATTTGGCATGGGACATATTAATTAAATTTTTGTATTTTCAATAATTTTTCATTTGCGTCACTTGCTGGCAAGCATAATAACACTAATGCCGAGTTCACACTGCACGATTTTAGCCCTGATTTTCACTCGCCGACAAATGCCAGAAATTGGAGGCAAATCGGTGCTCGTTCACACGAGTCACAATCGTGCAGAGTGGATTATCAAAGACACGATTTGAGAGAATCGCCGATGCATGCTAAATATCTGGACCTGTCGGCGTTTCACAATCTAGCTGTGTGAAATGAGTTCTGACTGAAAAATACATCGGTGATGACTTACAGCCAATGAGAGAGCAAGATACAGGGAGGAGTTATAGACCACAATATCAGCAGCTCTCTTTGCAGAATACACAATCCTTGCTCCCCACATCTCCCCAACCATTTCCTCCTCCATTATCTGTTTTTCTTTTTCGCTCTTTCGCTGCAAATCAGTGCACAGACCATTTGTATCTTGAACTTCTTGTGGGCTGCCATTTTAATAACAGTTCCAGTCTCGCGCGAGAATTAGCGTGATTTCCTTCACTTCTCGTGTGTGTTTGGATGTAGTTTGTGGAGTTGTCGGCGATTCTTCCTATCGTAAAGTCATGCAGTGTGTAACCTCCTCTCTCCGATACATCGTGCAATGTGAACACAGCAGCATCTGAATGAACCCCAGATAGTCTGCGGTGTGAACTCAGCATAACCTGTTGACTTTTAACATTGTGCTAATGTTTCACCAGAACAATCCCTGTCTGTGAATTCCACAAATCAAATTATGAAATCATCGCATAATAATGTGGCTTTGATTGGTTTTGTAAGCATTTGATTTCATGTAACTTTGTTGAACAGAACGGTTCTGAATTCCTTATTTGTAAAAATCAGATTCATATATATAGCAGCATTAATATTTGCTATCATCTTATGCTTTGTGTTAAGATAATCGAAGCAGAGAAAACACAGGAAGAACAGGTTAAATGGGGAATGACCTGATTACCCTGATGCTGTTGTGAGCTTTAGTTTCACTGTATTATCAGGGATGTGCTTATATTTCTGTATGACACTGACAGGTTTCTGGAAGCTCTTTTTAAACCAGGTGAAGGTTTCTCTTAAATTAAATTCTTCTCAGTCCAGACAGTCCCCATTTTTAAGACTGTTATTGCCTCGTGCCGAAGGCTTTTCCCTCTGAAATCACATCTCGCCCTTCACATCCACTCCAAAGCCGGACGACGCACGTCCAGATCCAATTTAGATGGTGAAATGAAATTTCCCTGCATTCCGACAGCGAGGATATGGACGACTTAGTATAACAGGAATTCCCTTGAGGGAGAATTTTTGGAATAAAAAAAAATTCCATGATGGTGGATCACAACACGAGCGAGTCTCATTGTTATGCAGATGCGGCGTTGTTCACGGAAGCAGACGCTAATATCCAATTCTAATTTATATTCTGACACTTTAGACAAATGCGGCCCGTTTTCTACTTAATGGAAACGAATCACAGGATGCATGATTGTGTTTGATTGAATGAGACGGGATGAATATAATGAGCTGTATTGTCTGGTTACTGGAGTATATGTTAGGAAGCAGACGCTCTTATCACAGCAGCGTCTCTGAGCTGTCAGTCATATATCAGCATTGAGTTTATTATTGAATGCTAGGTTAACTAAAGCTCCTTCTCGTGGAGTTAATGGACTTCCCAGTGCTTATTTAATGAGCGATCTCTCGTACGCACACTTGTGTTTAATGTCGCTCCAGCAGTCTTTAGCTAAAGCACCAGACTGTGTTACTCACAGAGATGCTGATATTCAGTTATTTAACTCATAATAGAGTATTTTAATAATACACACTGAACTCAATGCTGTGTGACCACATCGTCTCTTTGCATTGCTTCAAGAAAAAGGTCAGTAATTTTGTGTAGACGTTTCTGATTGTAAATGTCAAGCACAGTTTTGTCCGAAACACAAGTGCTAGTGAAGGCTGAGCCGCGTGACCTTCAGTACTTCGCTGTACAGAGCAGCCGCCGGCTGTGTTTGAAATATCAGTGTCACACTGCTAACACTAGCGCTGCATGATTTCATCAAAATCACATTTAACATTTATAAACCACAGCTGTTGACACGAGAGTTTAAGAGCTTCTTCAAGTTTCCCTGAGAATAAAAGCTTGATGGTTGAACGTTTGAAAAGAGAGAATTTAAGACCGCCAAAAATATTACTAAAAAATGTTCTTTATATTTTTCTACTTTTTTATTTTACTCAAAAATATTACGATAGTAGCTTCATTTTTAAAAAATATTTTATTTACTACTACTACTACTGCTAATTAATATTATTATCATAATATTATATTTTTCTAAAATACTTTAATATTTTTTTAGTTTACAAAATTTACAAACTTTTAGTAAAATATTGCAGTAGTAATACTTAATATTTGTAAAATATTGAGAATAATATTAATAATAAATATAATTATTGTTTTTGTTTTATATTTTTTAAATAATTATACAATTATTATATTACAATATTTTATTTTTATATCTTAAATACTAATTTTATCTTAAATATGTATTTAAAAAAAATATTTACAGTAAAATATTATAGTTCTGTTTATATATATTATATTATTTAATAATAATAACAATAATGATAATAGTTGTAGTAGTAGTTGTTGTAGTAGTATCAATAATATTTTCAAGTCGTGTTGATATATATTCACCAAACCTGGATTTTTTTTTTTTTTATGGCAATGGAAATTGAGTCCCCTTCCCCAAATCCATAACTCAATACTATGCATTAATACCCGGATGAACTGCTGGAATGTGTAGAACTAGAGGAAAACTCTAGACCACAACGCACTGAGCAAAACTTGAGCTACTATTTCCATTTCAGTCTCGTTTTTGACTCATTTTTTTATCTGACTGCCAAAAGTTAGGTTATTATTTTGACAACAGTAGATTAAAAATTATTTAAAAAAAATTTGATATTGGAAACTAAAAACTGGATGCCACTAGCTGAGTTAGTTCAGCATGCATAGTACTGTTTGAAACCTTCATCTCTGCATACTTTTTTACATACTAGTTTAAAAAAACATCTTGGCATAATAGGTGCCCTTTATATGATGAAAGCATTCTAGTTTATGTTTTTAGAATGCAACTTTCATATTTTGAGATATAAACTGTGCAAGATAGTTTTATGCACCCAAGTATAATGCTTAATGTTTGGGGTTTGTTTATGATCATTCATACCAGTGATACTTGTCATAGCAAGCACAACTCACTAATTCTCCAGGTCTCTTCTTTAGAAAGGAACATTACGTTAGTTGAAAGTACAGTTTTATCTGTTTTGAGCATGCATTGTTACACTCACTGCATTAGACATTTGTCTCTTGCAGACGTCTGGTGTGTGTGTCTCTGTAGGGTTCACACACACACACACGTTTTATTTTGTGTTGCTCATAACAGCCGGTCTGCTCGTGGTTTCTCGTCTCTGTGGGTTTGTTGATGGTAAAATGCTGATGTCTGTGTTTTGTGGCAGATTTGGTCACGTGCATCTTTACAGTATTTTAAGAAGAGAAGTGCTCTGTTATTGTTCCAGAAGTATGGATAACTCATACAAATAAAGGTTCTTTATAGACGGTTTGATCGCCCGCACGTGTCCGGTCCGAAGGTAACTTCCGGTCTGTGTTTGTCTATCGGGCTGTTAGTGGCGCCGGCTCCAAACACAGTTAAAGTGATGAGTAATGAAGCTGGGCTCAGGTTGTTGTATTATGGGATGTGTTCACATTCATACATGTATTTGTGTTGACCCACCACAATATCAAAACTTTCCCAAAAGGCTTTGTTGAATAAACATGAGCACGTAATGCACGTTTAAAAATCAAAACGTGATATATCACTGTATTACTGAAGGAACTCTGTCTTTAGAAAATGTTTTCATTTCATCTGGCATGTTATATGTCTGATAAAGCAGCGTTTGTAAACTCAGTTTACAGCCGTTACCGGACACAAACCTCTAACGTTAACTTTATTTCTCCCACGTTTAAGCGTCTTCTGCTGGCAGAGAGTGAATTTGCATTTTTAATAAGACCGTCCAAGTAGTTATCGCTGCATCTCAGTCCGTCTGATTTACGAAGCAAACCTATTTTGCTTGTTATAAAACAATAATCTACTCCGAGGGACTTAGCTGTTGTTATTGATTCTATTCTGATGTTTACCGGAAGTTAAGTTAGGGCCACAAACACACGCGTAACGTTTGTTTATGTTGTTTCTTTGAAACCGTCTATAGGCCTCGATGGTTCTGTGAAGAACCTTTAAAGGGATGTCATCAGATGCTAAATTCACTTTTACATGGTGTTTGAATATAAACGTGTGTTGACAGTGTGTGTACACAACCACCAATGATAAAAATCTGTCCATTTCTATTTTTAAATCCCTCAACATAATAACCCCTTTCTCAAATCAAGCCATTCCCAGATTCTGGCCTGATGTACGTCACACAGACCCAGGCCCCTCCCACGATTGTTGATTGACACTGGTGTAACTTAACTTAGCTGTAAACCGTCCGCCATTGTTTCACCGCCGGAGCAGATGTAGACAAGAATGTCTCTTGAGTGATTGAGGTGTTTTGTTGTTGGATGTAATAATGAATATAGCAGTCGTCATTTACTCCTGACATCTGAGCCGCTGAAGATACAGATTACGTTTGTTTTTAAAGTGTTATGTTTGCGCGAATCATTCATTATCCAGAATCTTTGAAAATCGCTTTCCTAATAATGTGCTAGTTAGCAAGTTCCGCGGCTAAAGTTAACAGTGTCATGAGAACGGCTCATCACCCCACGGAAGAGAGGGGCGGGTCAGCAGACCTCATTATCATTTAAAGAGACATGCACTAACACAGCTGTGAACCAAGCTGTTTTTGACAAGGTACAAAATGTGTTTTTTACACTACCATGAGAAATAATTTTAAACAAATTATGGTATAGACTTTTCATGAAGACCCTAAAGAATCATATCCACTTGTGGGGCATCTGATGTCCCCTTTAACATCCGTAGAACCTTTTATTGCAGGGCTAAGTGAGAAATGTTCCTTTGGCAACTTGCTGAATTTAAGTTTATTATTTTTAAAAGTTAATTTGATTTATTAATGAAAGTTAATTTATCTGGTTTTAGTTAACTATAATAACCCTAGTCACAGTCAGTCTCTGTTTCATTATGTGACATTGTGAATTTTTTCTCGTATTTTTGTTTTATGGAGACAAAAACAGACTAATATATACTTCTGATATTATATGAATTTTCCACTTTGATTATGTCAGATGTGTAAAGATTCACAACAGATGTTTATTTCGTGGATTCTTTGTATCGCTTTATTTACAGTTTTTAAGAAGTGACAAATTAGCAGGTGCACGTGCCATCTTCATTTGTCTCTCTGTTTATCTCTGCCTTCCTTTTTTCACTCCATTCCTTCAGCTTTCTTGTGTGTGTGTGTGTGTGTGTGTGTGTGTGTGTGTGTGTGTGTGTGCGTGCGTCGTGCGTGCGCGCGTGTGTGAGTGTGTGCGTGTGTGTGTGAGTGAGTGAGTGAGTGTGCACGTGTGAGAGAGTGTGTGTGTGTGTGTGTATGTGTGAGAGAGTGTGAGAGAGTGTGAGTGTGTGTGTGAGTGTGAGTGTGTGTGTGTGTGTCTGTGTGTGTGTGTGTGTGTGTGTGTGTGTGTGTGTGTGTGTGTGTGTGTGTGTGTGTGTGTGTGTGTGTGTGCGAGCGAGCGAGCGTGCGTGCATGTGTGAGAGAGTGTCGCGTGTGTGTGTGCGCGTGTGTGTGTGTGTGTGTGTGTGTGTGTGTGTGTGTGTGTGAGTGAGTGTGCGCATATGAGAAAGAGTGTGCGTGTGCGTGCGTGCGTGTGTGCGAGTGTGTGGATGTGTCAGCATGTTTTTATGCTGCTCTGAAAATGATTAGACCTGTCGTCTGTCTGTCTGTCTGTCTATCTCTCTCACTCTCACCCAAACTGAATATGTTTAAAAATCCCTCTCCAGTTCTAGACGGTGAATCCAGTCGAGTGTTTCTGACATGTCACACTTTGACTGTCACATCAAAACTGATGTCCTGACATATTCTGGACTTATTATTCACTTCTCGCTGCTGGAGTTTAACGGCACTGTAGAGTCACTTTTTTGAGTTTTTGAGTGATAATTCACCTGAAAATGAAAATCCTGCCTTTATTTACTCACCACATGTCTTTCCAATCCTTTATTTCAGTACTTTTAAAGTACCATGTACGACTGTATATCTTTTGTAGAGTAGAGCCGTATGAATTCATACAATCTTCCCAAATTCCATTTCATGTTTTTTTCCAAATTTAACTAAGTTTTTTTTGTCTTTGTTTTAGTTTTTCTGGACTCTATTTTAATGTTTAAATTAAATGTTAGTGATTAAAAAACATTTCAAATTAATTAAAATGATGAAGCATACAATTTAACAACAATTTGTTAAAAGTGTAACAAAAATGAAGTTTTAGGGCCCTTGTCTTGGGTTTAAATTTGAATAAAATTTTATAATAAAAACATGTCTAAACTTAATTATGATTTTATACAAATGTATTATCAAAAAATGGTATTAATAAAATAAATGAACAATAAATATTTTAATATGAAGTAAGTTAAGAATAAACAATGCCTTTTATTTTTTGGCAAACAAATTGCTGCGCAACAAAGGTTTGCAGTTAAAACTCAAACATGGTGGAAAATGATTATTCTTTACATTTATAATTCCAGTTATTATTATTAGTATTACTGCTTTACTACTAAACATAGCATGTTTCTGTTTTTAGTTGTATGGAAGCTTCTGTGTAAGTGATTCAATGATATATTTTCTCAAATGAAATCATAGTGTAGTAGAATTAACATGCTGCAGTTTCGATACAATAAATGCAGACAGTGATGAGGACTTTCATTTGCGTTTACATTAATGCATTTAGCAGATGTTTTTTTGCAATAGAGGAGCGTAAGCAATTCGTCACAGTATTGACTCGACTCAAGCTCTGAAAAGGATGCGAAAGCAGCAGAAAAATGTGCAAATCGTTCTTCTGCCGCAGATTTAATGTGCTGTGTTTGTTTGATGGAAGAAATGACATTAAGATGAGTAAATGATGACAGAATTCAGGCAAAACTGTTCCTTTAACTCATTCAAAGCTTTAACATACCAGTTTTACGGACTTAAAACATTTGTTCACTGCCTAGTTTCGTAGGATTTATGTAATGTTCTCCAGTTCAACATTTATTCCATGCATAAATTTAATGAACAGTGATGATTATGTTCATTATAAACTTTTTCCTTTCAAGGTCAGTTAGTCACCCACAATTCACTTACGAGCTCAGATTTACTCCGGCAGACCTTTGTTAGATGGGCTTTTTTCTCTTAGTTCGCTCTGATTAATTGACTTCCCGTGGAGTTCTTGGCTGAAACGGCCCAATTTGTTAACGGCGAGTCTTTGTGCTTGTAACCCAGGGGCCGACGCACTTCATGAAAGAGCCCTGAAACATTTGTGTGTTGACGATTGTGTCGTCCCTGATCTGAGAACCGCTCCACCTGTGTCTCTCCTCGCACGCAGGGGTCGCCACCTGCGCTTCATTCATTATGTTTGTTAACGTTATTTCCCCGGAGTAACAAACTCTGTGGCCTTTAGCAGAAACGCTGATGGAACACTGCTTAAAACGGCATTGCCATGGAAACCGCCTCCAGACTCGTCGCCGGGTCAGCATGTGTTTGAAAGCAGCACGCAGCCTTTAATTATCTCTGTTTGTATCTGCGTTGATTAGAGAGGAGGAGAGAGAGGGGCATGATGGGAACTCACTCCAGCAGACAGTCTTTCTCCGCCTCAATCGTTCCCACGGCCAGCGGTCCTCAGGAGGAGTGATTAAACAATATTTCACCCAAACTTAGCAACATGTTTTTAAACAACAACTGTTTATGTTTCAGAATCATTACATTTAAATAAGTGATGTTGAAGTGAGTATTTCTGAAAAAATATTCATAAACTCACAGCTGCAAGTTACTAATTGCAAGATGTAAAGTCAGAAATACAAGAAACGCACTTCAGACTTTTTTCATAATTGAAAGCTATATCTCACAATTGCAAGTTATTAATTAAGAAACGTAAACGCAAGATGTGAACTCATAATTTCTTACTTTTTTCTCTGAATTGCGAGCTAAGTTCACAATCAAAATAAGTTATTCATTTGCAAGATATAAACTCAGAATTCTGTTAAAATATTCAGAATTGTGAGATGTAAATGTACAATTATAAAAACTCTTTATTTATTTATTTTCTTAAAGTTAATAACTGAAAGGTTTAAACTCAAAATTCTTAGAAAAAA
>QVTF01010026.1:2500-21718 GCA_003573665.1 Oxygymnocypris stewartii | reverse complement strand
GAGTGGCACTGGGGTAGTTAATCCAACCAAACGTGGCGTGCAATAATCATCTTGGATTTATTCTGCTCGTTTTTCTAAGGCTCTGTGGTTTGGCGCGACTCTGTCAGCGAGGTCACAGGCACTTGTACCCTGTCATTATTCGGTGTTGAAAGACTACAGTGAAAGAAAAGACTGATTGAATGAAAAAAACACACCGAGGAATGAACGCCCCTGGAGAAATAAAGGGATCGAGTTTGGAGAGAGTCAACATCAACCTGTAGGTGTGAGAGGGAGAACAAAGCTTGCCAAAGACCTGTTTGCATGGAGACTCGCTGGGGCAAGCCGCCGGGTGAGAATCCATGCCTGCCTTCTCACTCAGCAAGACAAGTGACAAGCTCACACCTGTTTATCCATTTCTTTTTTGGTCTGCTTTAGTGTGAGGTTAAGACATAATTTGTTAAATAGTTTCAATAGTCATTATAAGTATTCACGATGACTTTTGAACGGCCTGATCACTTCAGGGTGGATGTGAGTGGCTGGATCCGTCCCAAACAACAATAATACACAAGCATCACATTAAGGACCTTAATCAGTGGTTTGTTAGTGAATCCACACCCCTTAAGCACACAGAGCAGTTGTAAAGGTGTTTGAGCCCTCGAGGTACATTTACATGAATGCTAACTGGCACTGTTACCGTAACTGGGAGACAATTTCTTAGGGAAGCTACGAGAATAGTGTTGTGATGATTATCTCTGCAGTAACCATAGAAGAGACTGTCAGGACACATTTGAAGAAAAACAGAAGCCATGCAGATATACAGTTCAGGGGCGTAGGAGCGATCCGAAAAGTGCGGGCGGACGTGTTATAAATCTCATTAGGTTCACTGTCATAATTTACATGTTTTCAGATGCTAGTTGCCATCGATACACTCTTCTGAGATAACCTTTAAAACTTCAAAGCCAAACTTTACAGACTCATCAGTCAGTCACTTTTGTTGTGCAACTTTAAAAATTAGGGGCAAATTTGTGGTGACAGCTAGGGTTGCACAATTGTGGAAAAATCCCTAATTTTGCATTTTTCTGGTAAATAAAAATGCAATTGTGATTTTAAATTAAAAAAAAAAAAATAATTATTTTCTTTAAATAAATAATAGTTATGATTATAAATAAAATTATAACACAAATATATTGCAATATTTCACTGAATTAATATATTTTATTACATACTAGTAACATTTTAACTGTAAATTACAATCTTATGTATTTTATACTATTGATGTTTTTTTTCAATTTCTTCTTTTCTTCATTTCAACATTTAACTGTCAAACTTTTATTTTTCGCCCATTACCCATCACCCAAGCTGAAGTCACTGAGGTAGTTTGTAAGCTCCACAGTGGCAAGGCATCGGGGGTGTGATGAGATCTGCCCTGGCTATCTCAACTCTCTGGATGTGGTGGTGCTGTCTTGCCTTTGGACTGGGCACCTGGGTGGTGGTTCCCCTTTTTAAGAAGGGGGACCGGAAGGTGTATTCTAACTATAGGGGGATCACACTCCTCAGCCTCCCCGGAAAATGTCAGGATACAGGAGAAGAGAATCCGGCCGATAGTAAACCTCGTATTCAGGAGGAACGATACGGTTTACGTCTGGGCCGTGGACACTGGACCAGCTTTATACCCTCACTAGGGTACTCACGTGCTCATGGGAGTTCGCCCGACCAGTCCACATGTGCTTCGTGGACTTGAGAAGGCATTCGACAGTGTCCACTTGATTGGCTCTATGACTCTCTCTCCTCTCCACCTGTAGCTGGTGTGTGGTGAGCGCATACACTTGATTGGCTCTATGACTCTCTCTCCTCTCCACCTGTAGCTGGTGTGTGGTGAGCGCATACACTTGATTGGCTCTATGACTCTCTCTCCTCTCCACCTGTAGCTGGTGCGTGGTGAGCGCATACACTTGATTGGCTCTATGACTCTCTCTCTCCTCTCCACCTGTAGCTGGTGCGTGGTGAGCGCATACACTTGATTGGCTCTATGTCTCTCTCCTCTCCACCTGTAGCTGGTGTGTGGTGAGCGCATACACTTGATTGTCTCTATGACTCTTCTCCTCTCCACCTGTAGCTGGTGTGTGGTGAGCGCATACACTTGATTGTCTCTATGACTCTCTCTCCTCTCCACCTGTAGCTGGTGTGTGGTGAGCGCATACACTTGATTGTCTCTATGACTCTCTCTCCCGCTCCACCTGTAGAGCTGGTGTGTGGTGAGAGCCATACACTGGACTGTCTCTATGTCTCTCTCTCCTCTCCACCTGTAGCTGGTGTGTGGTTAGCGCATACACTTGATTGTCTCTAGGACTCCTCTCCTCCTCTCCACCTGTAGCTGGTGTGTGGTGAGCGCATACACTTGATTGGTCTATGAATCTCTCTCCTCTCCACCTGTAGCTGGTGTGTGGTGAGCGCATACACTTGATTGGCTCTATGACTCTCTCTCCTCTCCACCTGTAGCTGGTGTGTGGTGAGCGCATACACTTGATGTCTCTATGTCTCTCTCTCCTCTCCACCTGTAGCTGGTGTGGGTGAGAGCATACACTTGATTGGCTCTGACTCTCTCTCCTCTCCACCTGTAGCTGGTGTGTGGTGAGCGCATACACTTGATTGGCTCTATGACTCTCTCTCCTCTCCACCTGTAGCTGGTGTGTGGTGAGCGCATACACTTGATTGGCTCTATGACTCTCTCTCCTCTCCCCTTTAGCTGGTGTGTGGTGAGCGCATACACTTGATTGACTCTA
The DNA here is from genome assembly GCA_003573665.1 of Oxygymnocypris stewartii. Lineage (NCBI taxonomy): Eukaryota > Metazoa > Chordata > Actinopteri > Cypriniformes > Cyprinidae > Oxygymnocypris > Oxygymnocypris stewartii. The sequence goes on along the minus strand of QVTF01010026.1, from coordinate 18,956 downwards.
TGACTCTCTCTCCTCTCCACCTGTAGCTGGTGTGTGGTGAGCGCATACACTTGATGTCTCTATGACTCTCTCTCCTCTCCACCTGTAGCTGGTGTGTGGTGAGCATACACTTGATTGCTCTATGACTCTCTCTCCTCTCCACCTGTAGCTGGTGTGTGGTGAGAGCATACACTTGATTGGCTCTATGACTCTCTCTCCTCTCCACCTGTAGCTGGTGTGTGGTGAGCGCATACACTTGATTGGCTCTATGACTCTCTCTCCTCTCCACCTGTAGCTGGTGTGTGGTGAGCGCATACACTTGATTGGCTCTATGACTCTCTCTCCTCTCCACCTGTAGCTGGTGTGTGGTGAGCGCATACACTTGATTGGCTCTCTCTCTCTCTCACCTGTAGCTGGTGTGTGGTGAGCGCATACACTTGATTGGCTCTATGACTCTCTCTCCTCTCCACCTGTAGCTGGTGTGTGGTGAGCGCATACACTTGATTGGCTCTATCTCTCTCTCCTCTCCACCTGTAGCTGGTGTGTGGTGAGAGCATACACTTGATTGGCTCTATGCTCTCTCTCCTCTCCACCTGTAGCTGGTGTGTGGTGAGTGCATACACTTGATTGTCTCTATGACTCTCTCTCCTCTCCACCTGTAGCTGGTGTGTGGTGAGCATACACTTGATTGTCTCTATGACTCTCTCTCCTCTCCACCTGTAGCTGGTGTGTGGTGAGGCATACACTTGATGTCTCTATGACTCTCTCTCCTCTCCACCTGTAGCTGGTGTGTGGTGAGCGCTACACTTGATTCTCTATGACTCTCTCTCCTCTCCACCTGTAGCTGGTGTGTGGTGAGTGCATACACTTGATTGTCTCTATGACTCTCTCTCCTCTCCACCTGTAGCTGGTGTGTGGTGAGCATACACTTGATTGGCTCTGACTCTCTCTCCTCTCCACCTGTAGCTGGTGTGTGGTGAGCGCATACACTTGATTGGCCTGTCTCTCTCTCTCTCCACCTGTAGCTGGTGTGTGGTGAGCGCATACACTTGATTGGCTCTATGTCTCTCTCTCCTCTCCACCTGTAGCTGGTGTGTGGTGAGCGCATACACTTGATTGGCCTGTCTCTCTCTCCTCTCCACCTGTAGCTGGTGTGTGGTGAGCGCATACACTTGATTGGCTCTATGTCTCTCTCTCCTCTCCACCTGTAGCTGGTGTGTGGTGAGCGCATACACTTGATTGGCTCTATCTCTCTCTCCACCTGTAGCTGGTGTGTGGTGAGTGCATACACTTGATTGGCTCTATGTCTCTCTCCTCTCCACCTGTAGCTGGTGTGTGGTGTGCGCATACACTTGATTGGCTCTGACTCTCTCTCCTCTCCACCTGTAGCTGGTGTGTGGTGAGTGCCCTCATTCATTCATTCAATGTGTAACAAGAAAAGTCTGTATCAGAGTGATTATCTTAACTGCTCCTGCTAGTTGTAAATATTTGTGAGGAATATTCACTCTTAGTGTGAAAAAGACTTTATGCATTAATTTAATGGGTAATGGTAATTGTTGAATCTAAAATCACTGTTTAAAGTTGGCATTCAATTTTTTTGGGGCAGAACTTGGTTTTGTCTATACGGAATTGATTAGATCACTGCCATTTGATAATTGCAGCAAAGCAGGGATATTTTCGCGCCGCCTTGTCAGTGTACACTTCATCAAAGAAATGTTACAATGGTGAGGGAAGATAATGTTTTTGAATAGGTTATGAGGGTCAATCAATTGTTAAAAATAAACAAATAAGATGTATCATTTGTAATGAACACTGTAATATTCTATAAAAAATAATTTTTGGCTTCATGGTGACTTCGTTCCAGTGGTATGTCAAATGTGTATAGTCGTTTTGTTCTTTCGCTGTGTCAGTGCTTCTATTCCTTCTCTCTCTGTTTCTTTATCCTTCTTTATGCCTTACTTCACACACAAATGCTAATACACACATCTCAGCTGACCTAGTTACCATGACATCTCAGAGGAGACTCACTGCAAATTACAATGGAGCAAGAAATCTGACGCGTAGATGGCATGCCACTGGCAAATATGTATCTTTAACTCCTGTAAAACTTGACCCATTTGAAACAATTGCATCAAATTGACCTTTTAGCTCCCCAAACCACTGCCAATAAAGAGCTGCTCATCTATTCATCTTGAAACCAGCATATCTATAAAACATCTAATCTTTTGAAATTAGTAATCTCGCTCACTCCAGTACATTTTGTGTCTTGTGGAGCACAAGAAACTTCTCACAACCTCCTGCTACTAACAGATCTTTGGAAAGGGTCATTCTCAGCATCTCATGCTCTTCCCACAAGAGTTGAGCTTGTCCCACAAAGTTCTATATTCAGTCTTACACTATTCCCCACTGGTTGTGTCAGTGTTTGCTTAACCAGGCCTTTGTCATCTAAAACAGGCTCTTAAAGGGATAGTTCACCCCAAGATGAAAATTACTTAATGATTCACTTGCCATCTTGGGGTACTGTATACATGTATATAGGTATATGTGACTTTCTTCTTTCAGACGAATACAATTGGAGGTCTATTTAAAAATGTCCTGGCTATTCCAAGCTTTATAAGGGCAGAGAATGGTGGTCAAGATTTTGAAGAAAAATAAAGTTAATCTATCCATCATAAAAAGTGCTCCACACAATGCATTATGCTCCGCCTACATCCCACATCATCCGCTGGAACGCCACACTCTTGTAAACATGCCAACAGTTAGCTGGAAGCTAGAGATTACGGGTTTGTAAGGTTTTAAATATGAATACTTTTCTTACGCAAACACATAGTGTGGAACACTTTTTATCATGGATTCATGCACTTTTGGGCTTCAAAATCTTGGCATCCATTCGCTGCCGTTATAAAGCTTAGAGATGCCAGAACATTTTTAAATATAACTCAGATTGTATTTATCTGAAAGAAGAAAGTCAAATACAACTGGTGTCACACTGCTCTCGGAGCAAGGAACGAGCGTCGATGAGCACAATCAAAACCTTACTTTTATTGAAGCGATCACAGGAGTGCATTAAGCACGGGGGTAAAGACAAACAATACCGGACATTAGACACGGGGAAAACCAAGGCTTAGGAATACTGGGAAATAAAACGAGGAACAGAAACAGGTGGAGGAGTAAATTCAACACAGCTGGGATGAAATCAAATCAAAGAACGTACTGGGAACAGGAAACAGGAAAAACCACATATGGGCACAAGAGGGAGGGAAACACTAGACATGGGGGGACAGGTCTGACATTACCCCCCCCCCAACAAGCGCGTCCCACGCCGTACAACATCCAATGGGGAGGGTGAGTGGGCGCTCTGGAGGCCTCCAGGGATAGGGGAACCGGACGGAAGGCCTTCAGGGCGGCGCCCGTTCCGGGACCCATGGCGGAGCGGGGATTCGGGCGATGCCCGTTCCGGGACCCACGGCGGATCCTGGGATTCGGGCGGCCATGGCAAGTCCGCCTCCGAGCCTGCGGCCCAAGAAATACAAATGTAAATATAATGAAAGGGTATGAAATTAAATGCTTTTTTTTGAGTTTCAAACATCTACAAAGCATTTAGGCAAAATTTATTATGCAAAATAACCTAAATATTTCAGTCAGTATTACTTCCAAATCCAGTAATGTGTAGTAGGACTAATTTCAGTAGCCAGATGTACTATGTTTTGAGCCCAAAACAAGGTGAGGCTGTCAGGATTGTGGACCTGTTTTACTCCTGTCCTTCCTGAGTTTCCTTTTATGGTAATTTTCCTGTTCTTGTTTATTTCATTGATTATTCCTAGCACCTGTTCCAGTTTTCCTTGATCACCTCCCATGTGTTTATAAGTCCTGAGGTTTTGTTCTACTTTGTTACTTTGTTACTGGTCTATATATACCCTGCGTTTTGTTTATATTAAAAGTCTACTCCTTATTTACGTTACGACTCCTGCTTTCTCCTTCCCTCCACGAGATGTGACAGAGGCATAATGTATGCAGAAATCCCAGAATGTGCAAATGGGAGCCATGTAATTTACCACATATAGATAGCATCAGTCAGAGTTTGCAATCAGTCATGGATCTAATGGCGAGGATTAGCTTTAAGAAGCCAAATGTAATGACTTCTCAACAATGATGGATGGTGTGTCTACATACATGACGCAGGAGATGATGTTCCCTTATTTTCAAAATGCTGCAGGTATGAGGTGTGGGTGGTTGTTTTTGTGTAACTACAAAATTGGAGCAGGTAATGGCTGATTTTAAGCATAGTGAATATTTATTTATGGTCATTTAATTTGATCTGTGTTTGTCGGTGTACTCAAATAATCAAATGGTGAGTCATGACCCAGTCTGATCTGGTACCAGTTGCTGCTTAGACTAGTCTTAAAGGTTTTTTCTTTTTTTTTGTAAAGTCAGTTACATAAATAGATATATTGGTGTAATTCAGTCTTGCTACAAAAAGTAAAACTGATTACTACTTGGTTAACTGCTAGTTGGCCAAACATATTTGTGTATGCGACCTGCCCCTGATCTTGGGTAACGTGAGAAAAAAACTTTTGGACATTTACAATAGCGTTACATTTTTACAGCATTTATTGGTCTAGTTTAGTGTACATTTCTGAATGTGTTATTGCTAATTCATGTTTGTTCATATTATGTTAATTCAAGTAAACGCTGATGCACATTATTTTATTAATATTGGAGACATTTCAATTCAAAATACAGCATTTAAAAGTATACACTTTATTACACAATGTAAACACATTTTTCACTTTTTTTGTGGTTCTTCTGTTGGTTTAGTACAGATGAGTTTTTAAACTAATTTAGAATTTTGTTAAGGGTATTTATTTTGCTTTTGCAAAGATGGGAACATTCTAAAAGTTTCATTATAAAATGGATAGTTCCGGTCCTTCATTCTGATTGGTTGAGCCAAGTTCAAAGCTGTTGTAAATTACTAACATACACATTTGTTTACATTTGTGTGTTGCTCGGCAACCACTTTGTTATAACCATAACCGTTTCTGAGGAACTACATTGTTTGGTGGAAGAATAATGTTTTTATAAATATAATTTATTTGCTCTGTTTTATTTTGTGAAACCTACTACATATATGGAATAACTGTTTTATAAAAACAATACGCTCCATGAAGCTGTGGTTTACAGTGAATTTATAACAGCTAAGGGGCGTTGTTAGGCGTTTTGGGGATTTATTGCTTCAGTAACATTCTGTAATCTAGTGCTTTCTGGACATTCCAGAAAATCAAAAGCGTACATCTCTGAAGTTTTGGACGACTCCCTTTTGGTAACTGATTATGTTAAACTGTTGTTAACTCAGTGTTATGCATGTACCATGTAATTGTTATGCACGAGTAATAACAGATTAGCTTGTATATATTGTCATCACATTTTGTTTTCATGAGCACTATTAATGATACACAACAAGTAATGTTATTTTCATATTCAGCATGTCAAACTTCATGAAACATAAAAAATAAAAGCAAAACAAGACTTGTGTTTTATGTTGTTAAATCTATAATAAAAATATAATAATGTCTAAACTCTACATTTATTTGCAAATTGACACATTGTGCTGTTGTTTATACATTTTCAACTGTTTTCTGCTAATGAAAAACAATATTTGACCTCTTGCATGGAAATTTGTGATTTTTTTTTATTTTATTTTTTTAGAAAAGGTACAAAAGCTGTCACTGGGGCAGCACCCTTTCAAAAAGAACAATTTAGTAACTTATTTACCCGTAAAGAGTGCATGTTAGTACCTTAAAGGTAAGTATTACCTAAATTCTACACGTTAGTACATAAATGAGACAAATTAGGACCTTTTAAAAGGGTACCATTCCAATGACAGCTTTTCTGAGCGTCCACTATAATTTAGTTTTGCCACAGTGTTGGTTCACCTCTTGATCCTGAATCTAGTCCTGTAGAAAGTCCAGTTTAGTTTCACTGTATAAGTATCAGTTAATGCTGTTCTCCCACTGTACAGCCAAGATTCACCATACACAGAGATTCACTTTGATGTGGGGGATGGGAGGCCTTTTGCAGATGCTGTTGGATAGCTTGGCCATTAGGGGGCAGTGCAGCGTGTTGGGTTTCTTTTAGGCAGGACCACTTACTCACTGCAAGACCAGATTAACAACCCCCATGAAAACACCACGTTGTCATGACTCTTGATGGAAAGAGTGACCCAATCGCTCTCACACACATATAAGCGAAAGCGTGTGTGTGCAAAAGAGAGCCCACATACTCGCTAAAGACTAAGACCATCTATTGCCTTTCACTGCTGCTATCAGAAACAGATTTCTCCAGCCGAGAGGCTGTAAATACAAAAACCCCGCCATTAATCTTTCATTCAAAAGTACAAAACGATCCTCTCTCTTGAAAACTCTCACATCTTGCATAGTACGCCAACTACAGCCTCCGTGCATCTCAACAACAGAAAGGTATAAATTAGCATGATTAATTAATGAGATAAAGCTATTTCTCAGATGTAATTTGGCATACAATGTAATATCACGTAGCTCTGCTCGGTAATAATACATCATAATAATTCACAACTCCTGCACCACAGCGAGGACCGCGGCAGGAAGTAGCGTGATTTAGCATGGCGTCATCAGTCAAACCGCTGCTGCAAGGCTCATATTTTTTTCTCCTAGTCAGGCCGCGGGGTAGAGAGAGGAAGGAAGCCCTTCTTTCTCTTGTGTGCTTTATGGTACTTTTTAAACTTTTTAGCTTAGCTTTATGGGTTGGCTAGTCTGGAGTGCATCCCCAAGGGGAAACTAACTGGGCTTCCGGCGTAAAGGCAATCTGTTATGCAGTTTGTAGTTGCATGCAGCGGCTGAGATTTGGAACACACACTCTCTCGTACCTTTATGGAGTTTCCCTGTTTACACTTGGAAGGAACCTCAGTGTTGACATGAAATATGGCTGCCCGTTTTTGGTTTGAATACGAGGTAAATGTCACTTTTAAAAGTCTCAAGTATGTGTGAAGTTGACGTTCTCTGTCGGGGAGCTCCATTTAGTCAGACGTTCTCGAGGAGGAGGTTGGAGTAGGTTTGGCATTGGAGTCCTTATGGACGCTGCAGTAGCCTTCGTTTATATATAAAAAGGCAAGTTTGTCCTGGATAGCAGACCTAAAGAAGGCCTGATTATGGAGTTTGGTGTAAGATAAGGTCCTGGGTGGTTAAATCAGATGACAAAAATTATATTCAAAATTCATCATTTCCAATTTAGTTTAATTTAATTTTCAGTCTGTTTGTTGGTGGTTTTTAATTAGTACAGTTGACATTAATGTGTTAAGTGGCATTATTTTAAAGTGTACCGCTATTTTTCTTATTATTATTACATTATTATACATATAATATATTATTTATATACACAAGTATAATATATCTAAAAACGAAATTAATTTGTGGAATTGATTTTGTTTAGTCAAGTTAGTTTAGTTTTTCCCTGTTAGTGTTTCTTTCCATTTCATTTACCAAAAATGTTTTCTTTAATTTTGAATTTAGTTTCCTTCAATGATAATATCACTAAAATATGTCCAAAATTGCACTTTTATAATCCTGGCATTTAATTTTGCAGCACTTGTTTCACTAAAGTTTGTACATATGCTTTTTCAACGCAATCTCACGACCATTGTTACGTATTTTACGAGGTAGCTAATTCTTACGAATTCATACGACCTCACTCGTACGATTTAGTAAGATTTGTCTAAAACCCAAGTGATTGGGTAGGTTTAGGGGGCGGGGTTAAGTGTAGGTTATTCATATGAATTGGCAACTCATAAAATACGTACGGTTTAGCAAACATCGTATAAATTTTGTACGAGTGAGGTCATACGAATTAGCCACCTTGTAAAATATGTACGAATTGCCGTGAGATCAGGCTATCTTTTTTGAAGATTAAATGTAAAGATTGTTATTTCTCCATCACTAACGTCAGCAGACAGAATTGCAAAAATAATGACTGTTTTCGAACATTTCCCCTGCTGTAATTGGAGGAACAAGCAGGTAGTCCCGCCCCGATCTCAATGTTAAGATGTTAAGTTGAGCAGTGTTTTGATAGCACACTAGTCCTTGTATTTTAAAGGGATATAACTTACAGATGGCTTGTGTCTGTATTTTATAAAAAGTATTTTATTATAGAAAGTACTTAAGCCTTGAATGACAATGCTTATTTTAAATGTTTTATGTTTTTATGTCAAGCTATTTTTATAGCTTCGCTTCGGCAGGAGGACTTTCTGAACTAATGAATGTTGATTTCTTAAGGTTACAGAATTATGTCCTAGTACACTAAACGTTGAATCCTCATGATATGAGGACTGCGAGAGCTAAAACATTGCTCGGAGGATAAGCACCTGAATGAGTGTTGTTGGATATCACTCGGTTGCACTATGCTTGAGGTAATCACTGAGACTGTAGAAGATGCTGGCAACCTTTCCAATAGTCTGACATTTCCTTTATACTGAGATTGATGAACTTAAACATATCAATTATGTACACAGGTTGTGAAGATCATTGTTGGTCATTGATAAAAGCATCCTGTGGATATAAATGCTTGTGGGAGAAAGACCGAGAGAGATGAATTGCAGAGACGGAGAGAGATGGATTGCAGAAGATGAAGAAATGTAAACGGAGGGAGAAAATGACAGAGTGCCGCAAGTCCCGCTCTCGCAGACTGGAGGTTAAAGATCATTTGAAATGTATAAATGGCTGCTAAAAGACAGTGGGACTGAGAGAGAAGAGGCGTTAGAAAGCAATCCACTATAAGACAGGGCCATCTCATAAGGAAAATGTCACTGTTGTGACTTTTATCTGTGCATCATCTGAACGTCAGTCTGATGACATTCTCACATTGGTTCAGAGAACGTGGGAAAGCCTCTGCCGTCTCTGAACGTTATAGCGTATGAATGACGGAAAACAGGGAAATGGCTTCAATTTGAATGTGTTTTACATTTACATTCATGCATTTAGCAGACGCTTTTCTCCGAAGCAACTTATTCAGGCTATACATTTATTTCCAGTATGTGTTCCCTGGCAATTGAACCCATGACCATTTGCGCTGCTAACACAATGCTCTACCACTGAGCCACATGAACACTTATAACATTTATATTTTATTATACTTATATTAAAACTATAGATTTATGGTACTATAGATATTTTGAGGCCCTGATCCCACCGCTGCCTTTAACGCTATCTTCTCTCTTTATTTGTATGTGTATGTGTGTGCGTGTGTCCGTTAGTCCATGTGTGTGTTTATATCCGGGAAAAAACGTCATTATTTTGGATGTGATTAGAATAAATAATTATTTTCAGCCTAAAAGTTGGAAATAGAGCTGAAAAACATGAAAAACCTATATAACAACATAACCTACTTGCATTACAATAGCTATGTTGACATGCAACTAAATAATCCATTAAAGGGATAGTTGACCCAAAATGAAAATTGTCATTACTCACTCTTCTTCATGTTGTTTCAAACCTGTAAGACCCTCGTTCTTCTTCGGAAAACAAATTAAGATAGATTTTTTGCTTTGACCCTCCCATAGACAGTAATGCAACTAACACGATTAAGACCCAGAAAGGTAGTAAAGACATTATTAAAATAGTCCATGGGACATCAGTGGTGCAACCTTAATTGTATGAAGCTACGAGAATACTTTTTGACTATGGTAGTTCCCTTGCCATCTATGCAGGGTCAGAAAGCTCTCAGGTGTCATAAAAAAATCTTAATTTGTGTTCTGAAGATGAATGAAGGTCTTACAGGTTTGAAACAACATGAAGGTAATTAATCCCAGAATTAAAATTTTCGGTTTAACTATCCCTTTAATACCAGATCGATGGCTCAACTGGACCAAAAAAAATAATCTAACTGAACTATTCAATGAAAATGTTGATCAGTTTGGAAGGCTGTTGTAGAAAACATGGGCATGTAAGTGCTTGATTCTACATATCTTCTAAACTGGATCAAAAATACCTTTAGTCTGTGCACATGTATTTATGTAATATGAACTGGTCATTGCAAGATACTAAATATATGCACACAAAAAAATCTACTTTAGTTTTGTCATCAAGGCAAAGAAAACATTTATACGTATGGTTGCTCCATTGACAGTATCACAGTGGCTTTATCCAGTTTATCACTGTGCATACACTGACGCTCATGTGATACTCATGTAAATGAATATGCAAATCTGATTGAAAGGTTTACGGTTCATGCAAACAGAACTTTTAGCATGTGAAATCAGATTGGATTATTTCAGAAATTGAGTGCATGCAAACAAAACTAATACATTTGACATTAAAAACATGCAATAGCTGTCTCAAGTACATTGCATGTGTTTCAGTGCATCATTGCACGACTATCAGTCAAATCCTTTGGATATGCATGACTGATTCATGATGAAAATGTTAAATGTTTGTAATTCATTTTATAAGTAAATATAAACTGATTATTATTATTTTTTTTTACTAAACTATATTTTGGTTTAGTTTGGAGTTTGATTTGGTTGCTTGGCCCAAATCAGAAACAACAGCCAATAATTCCCAACCCAAATTAAACTCCTTTATCACTGTTTACAAGCATCATGAAGCTAGTGTGAGTGTGCAACGCTGGAATCTAGACTAAGGGTGACTACTTTCCAGAAGTCAAAGAATGAGTAGGTGTGTCCAAACTTCCTTTGATTGTGTGCATACCATCTTGTGTGTGTACTGAGTAGTGTGTTTGTGTACACACACATGAGCACATATTTACACTGACCCACAAAAATAAAGACAGAAGCACTACACAGTTAACAGGTGACTGTGCCATTCATTCAGCCCTCTTACATTAACAAGAGATGAAAACACATCAATGCATTTTTCTGTCTTTTGTCATTCAGAGTTTTAAATAGAGGCTCTTTGGTGAAAGTGAAAGCACTCTCCCTGTACAGGTGAAGACAGATGCCATCGATTCCCTTCCTGTCTTTGGGTTTCTGCACATTCAGTATCACTCTGCTGTGACATTCAGGTGGTGTCATAATTACATGCATGATGTGATGTCACTTCTGTTGGCTAATGAGGTCATTTGATTACTACAAACAAGCCAGTAGTTACAGTAATTCTCTGTTTCAAACTAATGTGAAGTGTCTCAGTCATCCAAGTCAGGGATTTACAAAGCTTAGGTCGGCTTAACCTACAATATTGCTTTAAAAATATCAAAATAGAGATTTGAATAGGTAAACAGTGCAGGGAAACAAGTAAAGGATGTTCATACATACATATATGTGTAATATATACAGAGCTGGGTAGATTACTGACACATTGTGATCCGTACTGATTCAAAATTACATGACAAACATTTAGTTAGTTACGTAATATTACATTACACATTTATGGTAATATAATCAGACTAGTTTTTGAATACTTTTAGGTTATTTTTTACTTATCTCATTCATTTAAATAGGACAATATTGTACCATATTAATATAAAACTAATAGTGCTGGGCAATGATTAATCGTGAATAATCGCATCCAGAATAAGTTTTTGTGTACATAATGTACAGTAGTGTGTACTGGGTATATGTATGTAAATATAAATACAAACACATGCGTGTGTATATGTTGTGATTTTAGTTTTTATGTACGGTTGTGTGTATTTAATGTGTACCTGTCTGGGGACTGTGCTGCTATAATCCGGCCTGTTTACATTCTGTATTACTACAAGTGTTCATTAACATGCATTGTCCCTAACAAATAAATAAACAAACAAAATGTATATATGAATGCAATTATGGTATGTTTATATATTACATAGATTTATATATATATAAATTATATAAATAATATATAAATGTAACTATTTTCAAAATATACTTTGTTTGTGTCTTTAAATACGCATTATATATATAATATATACAGTACACACACATATTTTGGATGCGATTAATCGTTGCCCAGCACTAAAACATGCAAAAGAGAAACATATATATTCCATTCGTTGTTATTAACAACATGAAGTGCCTCAAACATCGCGTTATGTCAAGGTTTCCCAAACTGGGTTTCGTAAAGGAACTGCAGGAGGTTTGGAGTTTAATGAAAAGCGAATAATTAAATCAATCAAAAAAATTACAAGTAAAATAAAACGGTTTCAAACAACATCAATCAAAAAAATAACTTATTTTTTTTAATAATTGTTTACCTGCATTTCAGAACTCAGAACATGCAAATTTGATACTTAATTACTAAAATATGTATTTTAATGTATCAGGGGTATATATTAATGAACAAGGTTCAGATGATAAAGTTTGGGAATTCCTGCATTACATTTTAATAAGAAATGATATGAATTTGTGCATTTTAATTTGTGCATGTTTGAAGACAGAAGCCTTACAAAGACATAGTAATGCATGGTTAAATAATGACTGAGTGATAATTCAAATAAAAATGAATGTGTTCATCAGTAGCTGATGCAACCGATGAAGCACTTCTTAAACCTGAAATGAGTTTTGTACCTCCAGAGGTCAAATGCTATATAGCCACCTGACTAGTGACTGGTCTTTGTGTAAATGTTCACAAAACTGGAAGACTTTCTGTGTAAGGAACATTTAATAGATGAAAAATAAGAACGGGGGGTATGAATAATTTATTGCTATTGTGTGAATAGAGGAGGTTTGGAGTTTAATGAAAAGGTAATAATTAAATAAATCGTCTTGATCTGGTCGTTGTGTAAATGTCCACAAAACTGGAAGACTTTCTGTGTAAGGAACATTTAATAGATGAAAAATAAGAACTTTTTTGGGGGTCAAAAAATTATGAATACTTTTGCTATTGTGTGAATAATATGTAATCATTAAAAAAAGTATAGCTGTACTCTGATTACAGGTATTTTAAAAAGTAATTTAATCTACTTACAAGAAATAATTTTTGGAATCTGATTACGTAATCCATATTACATGTAATCAGTTACTACCCAGCTCTGTGTTTACTGTATATATTACAACTGTTTTATTTAGATTTGTTTTTGTTGTCAAATATTTGTAATTTTGCATTTTTATTATTTAATTAATTAGCTTTTACATCAATAAGGTCACAGGGGTTCACAAACCCCAGTTTGGGAAACGCTCATCGGGTCATCAAAGAATCGAATTATGAGTTTCTGTGCCGACTGCATAAGCTATAGCTTTATTTTTAGATCTCGGCTGCTTGTCTGAAATAAAAAGCCATTTGATGTTGTCTCTTGCTTTGTCCAGGACTCTCGCCCCTCCAGAAAACGTATTAAACTTGGATAGTTTTACATTGCTGTTGAATTATTTTTTTCCAACTTAAAAGGATGATATTCATCATTCTGTTAAAACTTGATGTCCCTTGATAGATTCAGAGGGGCTCTCATCTAATCTTTCATTAGAGCTCGTTCTTCTTTCTCTCTTTCTCTGTGCTTGACTGGTGGTCTGACAGAGAAAAAGGGGGGAAAACACTGGAATTAGATGTAATAGATCATAATTCAGAAGTCACAATGATTGGGATGATTTATGAACTAAGTGGGCAGTGGACATGCTATCTGCTAACTCTGTGACTTGGTCAACGAACAGGGACTGATGAGATTCCTTTCATTCATATAAATACGTATGAATATTTGAATATTCATACCGAAATGGATCTGGTTATCCCATGAGCGATTGTGGATGTTACTGTAAGTCCAACATTAGCGTGTGTCAAATTGAGGCATTTCTGGATCCGTGACAGTGTGACATTGTATGAGTTACGGCGGTAGAAGAAACAGAACTTGTCAAAAGTGGTTGTTTTAAGGGTTTTCCTTCACCGAATATTTCTCGTGCCTGTCAGACTACGTGGTCTAATAATATTTTTCTTACTAAGGCTGCAAACATTAGCTGAACCATTATGGCGAATTTTATTGCAGTCATTTCATCTCTCTGTATGTGGCCCAGGTAGTAAATGACTCAGATTTACAGCCAGTGTCCTGCCCAACTCATAAAAGTGGAACATTAATACTGATTTAATAAACTTTACATCTCAGGCTTCGTTTCGGAATATATGTGCACATTATGGTGTGTGTGTGTGTGTGTGTGTGTGTGTGTGTGTGTGTGTGTGTGTGAGGTGTGTGTGTGTGTGTGTGGGGTGTGGTGGTGTGTGTGTGTGTGTGTGTGTGTTGTGTGTGTGTGTGTGCGTGTGTGTGTGCGTGTGTGTGAGCGTGTGTGTGTGTGTGCGTGCGTTGTGTGTGTGTGTGGTCTATCTGTGTGTGTGTGTGTCTATCTCTCTGTGTGTGTGTGTGTGTGTGTGTGCGTGTGCGTGCGTGTGCGTGTGCATGTGCGTGTGCGTGCGTGTGTGTGTGCGTGCGTGTGTGTGTGTGTGTGTGTCTATCTGTGTGTGTGTGTCTATCTCTGTGTGTGTGTGTGTGTGTGTGTGTGCGTGTGCATGTGCATGTGCGTGTGCGTGCGTGCGTGTGTGTGTGTGTGTGTGTGTGTGTGTGTGTGTGTTTCTTGCTCTCCGTCGCTCTCTCTTTCTCTCTCGCACACATCACATTCTCTTTGATTCTGCCCTTTATTCTCGTGCCGTGGAGCTCTGACAGCTTGTCAGGGTGTGTGTGGATGGCTGCAGATGCGGCAGCGTAAGAGGTCTGGGATGAATCTCTTGGTTTGTCCTCCATTCCTCACCATCTGGCAGACGACCTGTGGAGCCAGTACAGTGCAGGGGCCTAATATAATCAGACAACGGTATCATCACCACACGCTCACTGCTGCCCCTGAGTGAGCCTTTTAGCCATAAAAGAATTCCACTCACGAAAACACTTCACCCGCAGCCTTTCAGTTTACTTTGCAGTCGTCTGTTTATATGTAGATCCATCGTGCCACAAATTGTGGTCTTATTTTATTTCATCTTTTGGTAATTGCTGTATGACCATTATGGGTCTGATTTCTTCAACATGAAAGCAGCAGTGGATGTATTTTAGCCTTTATGCTGTTACACAATGCCAAATTGGTGTCTGTGAGGATGTGAGAATCAGACAACACCACCATTTTTGATGGAGCTTCAATGAACAAGTAATGGTGAGGGACGCAGCACTGTTGGACTTGGCCCTGACATCTCCCATGATGCTTTGCTCTAGACAAAATGTGTTTGATTAACATGAATACTCTAGTATGAATTATGGCCTGAACTTTTACTATGAAGCTATTAGCTATGACCTACTATAAATATAATTGATATACTTGAATAATAATTATAAATAATTTAATTTCACACGCACACACACTTTAGTTTATATGCTAAAACAATATACTTCAAATGTTTCAGTTTGGTTCAGATTTTATAAATGTTTTATTTATATTATTATTGTTTCTTTAATATTTAACATTCAAAATGAAAAGCGAAAAAATTAGTTTTACAAAAATATTATGTAGCACTATTGTTATTTCAAATAATAGACAATTTTATATAATTTATTTCAGTATTTTAATAGAAAAAAAAAAAATAATGATATATATATATATATATATAATATATTTTATTATATTAAATATATAATGATACTTTTTACCATATTTTTATCACATAAATTGCCTTGATAAGCATGAGAGACTTTTATGCACATTTATAACATTTAAATCTGTTATAAAATTACGTAAAATATGTATGTGAAATTCATAGGAATCAATTTGTGTGTAATATTTGTAAATAACATTTTTAGTTTTACATAGCGTGAATGAACACAGGTCACACTGCACACGTCTGAATATAACAGCTTTGCTTGTTATAATAGGAATAGTTTTGCTCCTCACACTGAATTTTTATTGTTGTGCTGAAAACTTGGTCCTTCATGGTGCAGTTCAAACATGGCGTCTGGTATGAGCGGTTCAACCGCGTGATCTAGAATGATTTAAAAGAATTGAAAAATGGTTGAATTTTTTTCAAGACAGTCAAGGTCAACAAATGAAAGAAGGGCATATCAAATGAGCGTAAAACCACTGGTGAATTTCTGAAGTGGATCCTGGAACCCAAACAACACGAGATCTCAGCCTGTGCTTTCTTACTGACAGCGGGAGCGAGAATCAGTCGAGCAGGGATGTCTCCCATTTCAGATAAAAGCTCTCACGCTCCTGGCATTGAGCCAGCAGAGCTTCAGCACACAGAGAGGAGAACACGAGAGCACTCCTCAGATCATCATTCAAACCTGTCCCGCTAACACAAGAGCTGGCCGGGACGCATGCTCAGTGTTACGCACCTCTCCTGACGAACTCTCTGTGACCTTTCCGTCAGCTCCACACTCACTCAGTCATTCTGTTCCAGGACAAAGGGGGCCAGCTCACCCTCACATTGTGGTGCAATCCGGAGGAAAGGTTTATCCACAGAGATCCCTGCACGCCTCTGACCTCCACACTTTCCTCTGTGCTCAGTTATTCAGTAGTAGGCCTAAATGTGTGCCCTGAAACAAAACATTCCTC
>QVTF01010025.1:5000-21695 GCA_003573665.1 Oxygymnocypris stewartii | reverse complement strand
CACACCACATGCATACACACACACACACACACCCTCACTCACACACACCCCACCCACACCACACCCTCACACACACACTCACGCGCAGCACACTCACCCTCACTCACACACTCACACACACACACACACATACGCACACACACACACATACACATACATACACACACACACACACACACATAGGATGATGGAGGATGAGATGCTACTGACCCCTGCAGGAACGCTGCACATGTTTCTCTCTGAGCAGAGCGGTCGAACTGAACTCCTGATAAACTCCCACCAGCAGATCCAGCAGCGTCTGCAGGCCCACGGGGCCCATGGCGTGACCCGCCGCGCTCCGCTCCGGCTCGTTCACATGAGCGGCCCCTGGGGCCCGGGGCCTGTGGACATGCAGAGATCCGGCTCATCCACGACGTGCTCCATGGTTCCTGAGCCCAGTCCTTCAGTCCGTCTGTCTGTGTTTCTCCAGCAAGCAGAACCTCCAGCTCCAGCCCTTTTTTGGTGTGTCCCTCAGCCTCTCTCTCTCTCTCTCTCGCGTCTGCGTGCGTGCGTGTGTTTTGTTCTGTCTCTCGTGTCTTTATTGCTCTGCTATCAAACTCACGTCACTCACAGCTTCTCTAAATACAGAAGTTGGTCAGTTTGTTTGAATGGAGTTATCTTCTCTGTCTGTCTCTCTTATCCTCTTCTGCTCTTCTCTTCCTCTGTTTATTCAGGCGTGTCTCTCTTTCCTCTTCCTCTCTGCAAACAACTATTCTCTTTCTTAGTATTTTTGTCTTGTTTTCTAGAATAAATACCTAAACATTCTTGAATCAAGATGAATTTAATGTACAAGTAAAATGACTTAAGATATTTGTCTTGTTTTGTGTAAAAAAATATACAAATTGTGTTAGTTTACCTTAAAACATATTAATATCTGCCAATGGGGCGAGAAAATTTCTTGTTAGCCTTTGAATCAAGATAATAATTTCTTACCCGTTGGCAGATATTTATGATTGTTTTAAGCAAACAATAACAACATTTTGATAATATTTTTTAGAAAACAAGACTTGATTCATGAATGTTTCGATATTTATACAAAAAAAACAAGACAAAAATACTAAGAAAATATTTTTTTTAGTGTGCGTTTGTGAGTGATGCGATTTCTAAATTGTAATAAATCTCGTGTTTCAGCAAAATATCAATTACACAGCAAAAAATAAGAGTTTGTTGATTAGTATTTTTGTATTGTTTTCTAGTATAAATATCTAAACATAACATTTCTAAGAAAATTCTGAAAAGTTTGTTAGTTTTTGCTGACACCAATCAAAGATATCTGCAATTGGGTTAAGAAAACATATCTTAATTCAAATGTCCAAACAAGATGACAATAACAAGATAAGAAAAAACATTCACGGAAAAACGTGTTTGTACAGAAAACAAGACTTAATATCTCAAACCATGTTCCTTGTACAGTAAATTAATCTGGATTTAAGAATGTTACGATATTTATACTAGAAAACAAGATGAATGTACCAAGAAAGAGAATCAGTTTTGCAGTAAAATAAATGTACTTGAGAAGAATAAATACACTTTAAAAGCACACTTGATTTATGACACATTACACGCTTAATATACAACACGTGAAATAAACATCTGTTATTGTAGCGCTGCTCGTGAAGGGTTGTGATCATTCGTGAAAAGACCGTATCTGTGAGTGTTACTGGATGAAACAGGCCTGTACGAGTCATCTGTGTGATGGTTTGTCCTCTTTTCCCCTCTAGTGGTGTGTCTTTACCAGACAAACACAACACATGCAGCATGAGACGTGAGAGGAAAGAGGAAGATATTCAACATTAGATACGATTCCTGAAGTGTGACAAATAATGATTGATCGAATCATTCAGAATGGGAAGAAGAATAGAGCAAAGACAGAAAAAGGAGGAAACTCACACGAAAAAACACCATGTTAAGTACTATAGTAAAGTAGTATAGTTACTATAGTAAAGTACCTGAATTCATTTGTTGAGGTAATTCTATAGTTGATGTGGTAATTGGTCAACATTTTATTATGGGTGAAAATAAAGCCAGTAGAACGCTGTAAGATTGTTTTTATATAAGTTGTTGAGTGTATTATGATTTTTATGTTTTAGCATCTGAAACTATTTAATTGTACTTTTGCTTTATGAGACTAATATTGCACACAAGAAAAAAAAAAAGCATGGATCTGTTTTATCAGCATCATGAACTTGTCTGTGGCTGTTGACCTCATTAACATATAAAGGATTTAAAGCTTTGTAATTAGTCTTTCTCTATGTGACTTTGTTTGGTATCACACTGCTGCTTGATATACTGAACATCTTTGATCAGCAACAGAAATCTCGTTTTATTATATCCCTGAAGTAGTAACAATAAAATGATGAACTTTTTTTGAGGAACTTTTGGAACTTCCCTACAATCTACACTTCATGTCAGGTCAGATTAATGTTGTGATAATAACAGATAAAGTATTCTGTGCTCCATGATTTGATCCAGTCTCAAAGCGTATAAGCTTAAGCACAAGATGAAATCCTAGAACTTCTTTGACCTGTCTGTGCACACTAGTTTTCTGCTGTTATTCTTTAGAGAGCCACAAGAGGACGCCATTTATCAGTACATTAAAAGGCATAGCTGCTCCAAACCTGTTTTCTGTTGAACCCACAAGATATTTTTAAGAATGTGGTAAACAGTTGCTGGTAGCCATTGACATTCATAGTAAGGGAAAAAATACAATGAAGTCAATGTTTACAATATCTAACAGTATCGTAATGCCTTATACCCAGCTAATGTTTTTCAACGTTACCACTAAGTTATGAAAACATTATTTCTGAACATTCAAAATATTGTTTTACTGGTTATGCGACTGTTTAAGTAAACATTGCCTGGACATTCCATTCCATGCGAACATTATGGGAACGCTACTTTGGAATGTTCTTGGAATGTTCTGAAATGAGCAGAAACATTTAAAAAATCCACGGATGATGCATTATTAATGTTTTTGTGCTGACGTTTTGAGAACAGTATTAAAGACCGGATAACTTTGAACGAAGGTCCTATTAATGTTACTGGAAGAATGTTTGAGAACCTTGCCTGAATGTTCTGAGGCGGGTAGTTTTATCATTTATCAGATTAGAACGGATATGGTTTGTGACGATATTATGCGGTTCTGATTCACTTTGATAGTTACAAGAGATGTGTGATGAAACAGCCTGAAGATAACCAGTATGTATGAGTGTATGTGACTGAACTAAAGCGCTGTCTTCATGTGTTCCAGAGTTCCTCAGTTTAATCATTCATCTGTTCCGGGTATTCACATCGACTACAGCCGAGCAGACTGACCCCGCCCCCTTCAATGACATCATCACACGCGGCCCCGCCCCGTCTCCGGGGCTGAGCGACAAACACCAACATCACTGTATTTACACTCATTCATCATAACTGAAGCATTCAAATGTCGGATTAGTTTCATTTAAACCTAGCTTTATCAGTGTCAAAGTCATATTGTTGGCACAAAGGTAAATGTTGAGCGGGTACGAAATTCCAAGAAAAGATCGGATTGCTTTACAGCAGCAACAGATGCACGTGTATCACGACGGTGTTGTAAATTACACTCATTTAACTGTAGGGGGCTCCAAAGTTGCAGAAATAGACAAATCTAAACTAGAAAATAAGTTTGGCAAAAGGCGGGTTCGAACGCGTCAAAACGCATGCGCCTTACCATCTACGCCATTGACACTGATGTAAACGAGGGTCTTTTTCATTGTTGACTGTCGCAAATTCACGTTGGTAGGCGGAGTTAATCTAATTAGCCTCTGCCAACAAGACAGGCTATTTGCACTTAGTGTAAGGAGACACTCAGGACAATTAAACACCAAGGCAGTGGGTTTGATTTCCAGGAAATGCATGAATGCAATGTTTCTGGCACGAGCGCATGGGGCAGTACAACACAAGAGCACATTATTCAGCATGTAAATGTTAAAAACAGTCAGCTGATAGACTGTGTTTACGGTGTCCTGCCAGAATCCCAGCACACACAATAATGAGAGCAGAGTTTACCAAACGAAGCTAATAACTAAACACAGCATGCAGGACGGAGAGATCGAGATAGACTAAACATCTCATGACTACAGACGCGTGTTTCCATTGCTCACATTCCTGAAGAACACGATTAACCCGCTGATGCTGGAGAGAAACATGAGAGCTGACCTCTGACCCTCAGCCACTGCTACTTCCATACATTTGATAAAAGGTTATGTAAATGTTAGGAGAAAACATGCTTACATTAATGTTTATGAGACACTCTTATAAAAACATTATTAATATTTGATATGCCTAATGCTGAGAGCAAATGTTCATACAGCAAGGAGCATCCTTATGATGTTATCTGTATGTTCTCTGAACTGTTCAATCAGTAACAATAAAGGGTTCTCGTATATGTTCAAAATGATCATAGGAAATTGTTTGCAATACCAAGGAAAACAAAAATTGTTCAAATGTAACATTCTCATAATGTTAGAATGGAATGTTCCTCTAACGTTCAAGTAAACCAAGAAGAAATGTTCTTAACACATTTAAAAAAAAAAAAATTGTAGTGTAATTTTTTTTCTTATTTATATTTAAATTTATAAAATGGCTGATGAAAGTTAGATCTGAGAATGATGTCAAAAGAAACATCAATAGGTTTTAATACATTGAATTGAATATATATTTACCTCATGATTCTCATTTGCTCTGACATGCACTGTGAGCTGTAAGGTCTTATATAGACAGGTGTGTGGCTTTCCTAATCAAGTCCAATCAGTATAATCAAACACAGCTGGACTCAAATGAAGCTGTAGAAGCATCTCAAGGATGATCAGAAGAAATGGACAGCACCTGAGTTAAATATATGAGTGTCACAGCAAAGGGTCTGAATACTTAGGACCATGTGATCTTTCAGTTTTTCTGTTTTATAAATCTGCAAAAATGTCAACAATTCTGTGTTTTTCTGTCAATATGGGGTGCTGGTGTACATTAATGAGGAAAAAATGAACTTAAATGATTTTAGCAAATGGCTGCAATATAACAAAGAGTGAAACATTTAAGGGGGTCTGAATACTTTCCGTAACCACTGTATGTCATGTAAGTTAGATAGAGGTTTATTTTGCTTGCACACGCTTGTGTTCTTGTGATACTGTCAGGCTGCTGCTGAAGTCAAGCTGTCAATCATCTGCGGGGCCCCTCCCCTTTCAGCTGTGGGGGCGGGGTTATAACTGAGTGACTGTCTGTCACACTGCAGTCAACACTGCACACTACAAATTCAATAATGCAAAGATGTGCTGTTATCATGTCACCGCCTAATATATCAAGAAGACAAAAAACATGTGATTTTACAGTTTAATCCAATTTTGTATAAACAAAAACATAAGTCACGGGAAAAATCTGATGATTATTTTCACACTGCGAGATCTGCTCTACGCCGACAAACAATGTCTCTAAAACATTTTGCTAAAGTTCTCATTAAGTTATGAAAACATTATTTCTGAACGTTCAAAACATCCATTTCTTGGTTTTGTGAACGTTAAGGGAACGGTCATTTTCAACATTATGGGAAGGTTTCTTTTAAATATTCTCTGAATGTTCAAGTAGCAACATTTAAAAAGGATATTAAATGTTTTATTAAAATGTTTCACAAAAAACAGAGCATAAATAACATTTTTGTGCTGGTTTGACAACATTAGTTAAGAAAAATCGTTTTGCTATCGTTCCCATTAAGTTATGAGCACGTTATTTATGAATGTTCTCTAAATGTTCAAAACGTTTTTCTTGATGATGTGAATGTTAACGGAACAATTGTATCATTTTGCAAACATTATGTGAACGTTACTTTTGAATGTTCTCGGAACATTCTGAAACAAATAGTAACTTTTAAACAAATGTTAGATGAAAGTTTTAGAAGAAAAAAGTTTGCTAAACAAAGTAGAAATAATGTTTTTGAGATAACATTTTGAGAATGTTTTTGAGGAGCTGATAACTTTGAACTAGCCTTCAATTAATGTTTCCAGAAGAAGACATTTGTTCATAACTTTCCCTGTTAGCTGGCATTTTGTCAGGACACACGCAGACACACGTATGCAAACACACACACACACATATGCAAACACACACACACAAACACACACACACACACACACCCACACACACCCACAGACACACACACACACACACACACACACACACACACACACACACACACACACACACACACACACACACACGCAGACACACATATGCAAACACACACCACGCACACACACACACACACACACACAGGCGCGCGCACACACACACATGCACACACACACACACACACGCACAAACACACACACAGACTGCATTCACAGTAAGAGCTGTATGGAAGCATGTGATTGGCTCAGATCCCAGTCTGTGAAATGTGTATCAGTATGTGTGTGCGCGCGCGTGTGTGTGCGTGTTTGCGTGCGTGCGCGAGTGCGTGTGTGTGCGTGCGCGTGCGTGCGTGTGTGTGTGTGTGTGCATATGTGCGTGCGTGCGTGCAGACTCTCATCAGAGAGCAGGACAGGCGCAGAGGTGGCTGATGTTCTGGAGCTCTGGAGAATCTCAGCAGTGTCACGAGCAGAAATAGGTCAGAGAAGGTTTGATCTGTGAGCTCACGTCTCAGTCTCCTCTGATGAAGTCCAGATGTGCAGCGGGAGCGGCTTATACGCCTCTTTCTCCTCTCGTTCCCTCGTCTTCCTCTCCTGCTCACTCCGGCTCTCACAGGAAATACTCCAGGTTCTTGGCCCTGAAGGGAACATGCCTCTGTAACCACCTCCAGATGGAGCGACTCACACACACACACACACACGCGCGCACACACAAACACTCGCTGCTCTCCACCTCTCTCTGCTCAAAACACTGTACTGGTTGTGGCTGGTTTATGCTAGTTAGCTCCTGTCCAGATGGTTGACCAATTTTAAACAAAACTTAGTATCTTAAGTCATTTTGCATCTCCAGTAAATGTATCTTGATTTAAGTTTTGTTTAGATATTTGTACGGGAAAGCACGACCAAAAATACAGAGGAAGAAGTGACTTTTTTTTTTTTGCAGTGTGGTTCAAAATTATGACTATTAACTAAAACTAAACCATTTTTGTTACTGGAAATAAAATAAACATTGTCTTAAATAAACTGAAATATAAAAAATACAAATAAAAATTATTTAAATTGTTTTATATTTTATTGCTGCTAGTTGCCAAGGAAACATTTCTCATTTTCATTTCTCTTTAATCTTTAGATTTAATTTCTCATTAAGTCAAAGTACTAAAATAAATATAAACTGAAACTACTTAAAAACACACACAACAATTTTACCAAAACATTTACTAAAATTAAAATGAAAACAGAACAAAAACTTTTGATTCAAAATATTAATAAGATATATAACAGTATGCAATACTAAAACAACACTGACCATCTGAAGAGACTCAACAACAGCATACTAAACTCGGGGGAAATGATTTTGCATTTTTTTTTTTATATATATAATCATTTACAGACGACATTTGTCAAAACAATCCTCGTTCACACAGATCCACGAAAACAACTACAACACTGCAGTGTTCATGCCAGACCAGTAGGTGGCGATCACTTTGTTCTCACACATTCACATTTTTATAGTTTAGACTGAGACGGTGACAGTATAATTTCCAACAACTTGCACTAAACGCATCAGAAGTTTTCTGTTTTTAGTTGTGTAATCCCCTTAATGTGTAAATCCTCTGTCAATGGCTCTCTGTTGGCTCTCCAGCTTCAGCAGTTCATTCCCTGCAGCGCCGCGTTAATAAAGCGTTGTTGTGCTGAAGAAGTGTTTATGTGTGTGAGAGGACATGCATGGGCCAGAAATGTGCATTTCACTTTCTATTTCACAATCACTGCAAACAAACACACCTACAAAATAATCAGATCAGCAGAACTTCTACATCACATCCATCCTGTGTTCATCTTTAAAATATCCACTCACCCCCGTGTCACTCTTTCTCCTGTGGAACATGTCATGTCATCTGTTTTTAAATGCATACGTGTTATTGTGAATAATTCCTCCATGCATGTTTAATTATTTGAGGTCATTTTTAAATGTTTTGATGTTGTAATGTTTAAAGTGGATCATCTCTCTGTTGACATAAGCAGGTCTTCTCCAATCATGAAGCGCTCTTTAGCTCCGCCCCTGCAAGCACTTATGAGAGCCACGCCCACATTTCAACATCCAATCAACAACTGCAGCTCTGAACAAAGTTCCCGCCCAACAGTTATTCTTTTTCCATAATTTGCTACACCCTGTGTCAGGTGAGAGATGAGGTCGAGGACTCAAATGCAGAGGAAATCAGGGTTTTAATAACAAGATCAAACAAAAGAACATAAACCACCCCGAAGGGGAAAAAACAAGCAGGCAGGCAGAAGACTGGAGCACAGTCAAACATTAAACACTCACACGTAAGACAACGGATCAGCACAGGACTGCAGACACAAGGAGACTATATGGGGAGACAAACGAGGGTAACGAGGGAGACACAGCAGGAGCCACTGATACAATGATTAAGTAACAAGATGGGAGGGGACAGACAATCGACATGGGAGCACATGGCACCAACAAACAACAAGCCATGTGCTCAACACAGAGACATCTGGTGGCCAGCCTGGGACACCAGCAGGACCGTGACATAACCCCCCCTTTAAGGAGCGGATCCCAGACGCTCCCACACACTAAACAGAAAACTGTCTAGGAGGGAGGTGGGCCAGGCCCGTGGAGTGGAAGAGGGCCTGGAGCAATGGGCACACAGGGGTGCCAGGGTGGGCTGGCCCTGGAGCAGGCTCTGTGGGTTCCCAGACCGGAGCGGGGTCCAAGACCGGAGTGGACTGCATGGGCTTCCAGACCGGAGCAGGCTCTGGAGCGGACTCTGTCGGCTCACGGGGCAGAGCGGGCTCTGGAGCGGAGTCTGTGTGCTCCCGGAACGGAGCGGGCTCTGGAGCGGACTGCGTGGGCTCCCGGAACGGAGCGGACTCTGGAGCGGACTCTGGAGCGGACTCTGGAGCGGACTCTGGAGCGGACTCTGGAGCGGACTCTGACGGCTCCCGGAACGGAGCGGACTCTGGAGCGGACTCCATGGGCTCACGAGGCGGAGCGTACTGCGTGGGCTCCCGGAACGGAGCGGGCTCTGGAGCGGACTGCGTGGGCTCCCGGAATGGAGCGGGCTCTGTCGGCTCACGGGGCGGAGCGGGCTCTGGGGCAGACTCCATACTGAAGGTTGAGCCGCTTAAACTCAGAGCCAGATTGATGTACCCCTCCAGTGAACCCTCGGGGTGCCAATAAGGCATCTGGGATTTCAAGGGCTCGGCTAGGCCTCCCCAAAAAAACACCATGAGGCAGGCCTCCTCCGTAGCCTACTGGCGAGCAACTCCCACGAAGTCCCTGGCGTAAACCTCAATGGTCTGGTCTCCCTGGTGGACGTTGAGAATTTTACGCCCTGGACCCATGGTTGCCCCCTCTGCTGAGTCCTCATCGTGTCTGATCCGTTCTGTCAGGTGAGAGATGGGGTCGAGGACTCAAATGCAGAGATTTAGGGTTTTTAATAATAAAGTTAAACAAATGAACAACAAAAACCACCCCGACGGGGAAATACAAGCAGGCAGGCAGAAGACTGGAGCACAGTCAAACATTAAACACTCACACAAAAGACAACGGATCAGCACAGGACTGCAGACACAAGGAGACTATATAGGGAGACAAACGAGGGTAACGAGGGAGACACAGCTGGAGCCACTGAAACAATGATTAAGTAACAAGATGGGAGGGGACAGACAATCACATGGGAGCACATGGCACCAACAAACAACAAGCCATGTGCTCAACACAGAGACATCTGGTGGCCAGCCTGGGCACACCAGCAGGACCGTGACACCCTGATGTGTCACAATATGTGACTTCTTCTGTTTCATCAGGACTTTAGCCCTTGTGCAACATTTGTGTTTGTTTTGATCGTTTTGGCTGTTAATGCAAACAACACAAAATCGGCCAGGAATTGATCATTTTGTTTGTATAAATATCAGAGTGTGGTTTGTATGTGTGAATGGTATTTTGTTTTTATCTGACACTGCACTAATAATACTGTAATAATCCCCCCAAAATCTGCTTAGCATTCCATATATGGAGAATAATTGATTTTTATGTATTTATTTCAAAAAGTAGTGGTAGTTATGATCAGGACTCATGTTAGTAAAACAATCTATGTCAGTGAAAAACAAAACAAAAACTTTAAATATATAATTAACAATATAACAATAATGTATATAATACATATATATAATATTATAATTACAACAATAATAATAATATTTATTATAATTATTTTATATATAACAACAGTACATTTAAAATACTAATATTTATGTTTGATTTTTCTTTGCTTTCAAACATTAAGACAGAGCCGTTATTTTGGCAGAAAACAACTTCAATCTTTTCAAATGTTTCCTTTTTGTTGTCAACAGATTTATAATCCATTATAAATTATATGAAAACTTGAATTTCTTTGAAATTTGATCCACTGAAATTCTTTAATTTCAAATCCATATTACAATGTATCCTTTGCAAAGATCCGCCTTGGTTACTGTTGCTATGTCCGACAAGCCATGCTGCTCTCTCGTTCTCACGCAGTGAAAAATACATCGCAGAACAAAGCGGAAACTGACAGCGTGCCGACAGACGAGACAGAGCAGGTTACTTCTGTATGAAACAAGGTCATTTTATAAGAAATTCAAACAATAAATTCGGTTGTCAGTTCACCTTTTACTCCTTAATCGCGTTCTGTACACACACAAGTCACTAAAATACAGGGAGTGACAACCGCATTTACAGAAATTCTATGCAGTGTGTATGGAACTGAACAACTAGTTGTTAATGGCGTATTTAATCGCGCATCAGAAATGTGTATTTGTCTGTATTACGAGCCCTTATTACATAAAGTGTCAGTGTTGCCAGATCTTCATATAAAAAAAAAAAATCAACAAACAAGGAGAAGCATAAAAAAACACTAAAACAGCCAAATGCTTTGTCTTATAACACCAAAAGTGTAATATATCTCATATCCAATACAGACCACTTTATTAACTCCATAAAGTGCCTAGCTTTATGAGATAAGGCCAAACAACATGCCTAAAAGCGCTTCTAAATATGAGGACATGGCAACCCTGCAAAACAGCGCTCTCTGAAGCAGCCTCCCGAGCATAAACACAACACAGCATGTCTATCAGCGGTAGTTTAGTTAAAACTGATGGAGAAAAAAGTCTTTAGACAAAACATGGCACATAATGAATGGCTAAACTCTTATTCACTCCTGCAAGACATGTTGGTGTGGTTACAAATGCGGGAGTGACTGCTGTTCCGTTCACACATGGAGCGAGAATTTCCCATTTATTAAATGCAGTTATCACTCCTGAAACTTGCAGTGTGTACATCACGGTAGGACCTCAGCTCAAGCTGCACATGATCTATGGTTGCAAAGGGGTAGAACGTTTCTGGGAAATGTACAAAAATCACTGGAAGATTCCCAAAAATCCTGGAAAACATTTCTGGAACGCTTCCGAAGTTTCCTGGAAATGTTCCACCTTTTTGTAACCCTAATTCATGAACCGATCATCTCTTCCTCTTTACTATACTCTTAAAAATAAAGGTTCTTAATTGGTATCAATGGTCCTATGAAGAACCTTAAACATCACGGAACCTTTCAAATGCAGAAAAGGTTCTTTATTGTCGAAAAAGGTTCTTTAGATTTTTAAATGTTTTAAATGTTCTTTTCGGAACTGATCACTGAAAGGTTCTTTGGGGAACCAGAAATGTTCTATGGCATCACTGCAAAAACACCTTTATTTTTAAGAGTGTAGTTAAAGCATGAAATAAACACGAATGAACATCAGAAGGTATCTTTTTTAACTGCGTAAAGATATCAACGCGTCGTTTTCAAGTTCAAGTCCACCGATGTTAATCTACTGTCCTGTCTGGTTTGTTTGCCAGACAAAAGCAGATTCGGTGTTGTGATTGGTCAGATCACCTGTCAATCAAATTCCCTGCGAAGGGTCACCCTGTTTTCCACTTCAATTCAAACTGCTTTCAGTTCACTGCGATCAGGCCGGTGTTTGTCACTCATACCGTGGTCATGACTTTGAGTGATCCGCTCCTGAACCTCAGGATCTTCTTCTTAAGCGCATGCGACGCCTTGATCTTCACGAAGGCTTTGGGCTGCGGGGGTGTGATGGAGAGGGCGGAGCCAGCTGTGGGCGGAGCTGCTGGGGCCAGACCAATCCGCCGCTCTCGTCGGAGTCGCTGGAGAGCGAGCTGGAGCCGGGCGACTCGGCCTCGCTCAGACTGGACTCCGACTCTCGGAGCGCATAGCCGTCAGGCGGGAACTGATGATGATGATGATGATGAAGGTGGGGTTGGGCATAGACGCGAGGTTTGCGCGAGCGTCTGATTGGCTGCTCAGGAGGCGTCTCGGCTTCGTCCTGACTCAGTTCTAGCGTGGAGCGCCAGCGGCGGTGACCGGAGCCGCGCCGTGTTTTGGCTTGAGCGTCGCGCTCCATAGTGTTATATTTGCGCTCTCTTTGCCCAAGCAGGCTGTTCTCAGATTGAGCGCGACATGCTTTTCGTCCGGGTTTCTTCTGCGCAATCTTGTCCTCCGTGAAGCGGCACTTCTTCGCCGCGGCTCTGAGCTGTGAGATGGTGGGTTTGGGAGCGGCGTGCGTTCGGTGTGCGGCGGTTTGAGCACGGCACGGCTGCGCTGGGATGTATTGCGCGTTCACAAGCTCGTCGGACGATGGCGAGCGAGCGTTCTGATAGCATTCAGCTTCGCTGCTGCTGGGATCCAGAGCGCCGCAGCGGATCCCAGCGAGTCGGGGATAGCATGCATGTCTCTCCTCAGGGATGTACGGCGGATCCTTGCGGCACAGGCTGCTCTGTCGGGCCACGGCTCGGGCCTCGGGTCCCAGGCTGGTGCGGGGTTTGGTGGGTCGGGCAGGAGGCGAGCGGCGCTGGATCAGGCCGAGGATGTACATTTCGGCATTCTGCGTCTGTCTGTAGTCGTCTGCACCAGGTTCTTCCTCCTCTGCGTCCTCACTGGGATGCCAGATCCACGGCTCATCTTCAGTGATGCCCTCTAGAGGCGGATAGGGTGCGGAGAAAGAGCGGGGAACCGCTGTGCGAGCGTTCAGCTCACGGCCGATGAATGCATCACCTACAGAGAGAGAGACGCTGACAGTTAACAACATGCAGCAGCCTCAACCTAAAGGACCACAGATTAGTGCTTATAATGATCTTATAATAAGTCAGATATGTCAGTAGAGCAACTCATTTTATTTACTCTATCAAACCCTAAACTTAACGAACACTTTCTTGCAGTTTTTCTCCTAATCTCCAAACCCCCGTCCTTGCTTGCCTCCTAGTGTTCTTTAACATAGCATTGCAACTAAACATTACAACATTAAACATTTCAGTGCTGTCAAACGATTAATCGCATCTAAAATAAAAGTTTTTGTTTACACAATATATGTGTGTGTGTGTACTGTGTATATTTATTATTATAGAAATACGCACACGCTATGAAACATGAGGTAATCTGACAGCGTTTTCTCTCATCGGGTCGTAGGTTAAACCCCGTTCACTCCAAGAATGATATCTATAAAGATCACTATATAAGCGTCCACATCAGCGGATGACATCGCATCTTTATTCTAAGCGCACGATCGTCTGCCGCTTTAATTTCTCGAGCTCATTGAAGCAGGATGGGTGTCAATGTTTTATCTTTCATCAGGTGGAAAAAATAGATCTGAAAGTGATTCCAACGATATTGTTTCTCTGTGCCTTTATCGTCATAGCTGTGGTGTGGACTCTGCTATTCTTTAATACTAAGAACGATTTTTATAACTATATATTTATAGTTATTATTTTGTGTTTTGGGGGAGGCGTGGCTTTGCAGAGTGATAACGCAGAGAAGGTGGGGATCGTGCTTTCAAAGCTATCTTGCGATTGCTAGCCATTCTGAAATCGCCTACCTTTAACGGTTTTGAAACATTACGAGATTTCAATGGTTTGCCATTGGGGGGCGATCTCTGTAAGCCTGTGAATAATGCGAGTTCACTGAGATCGCCCATCACTCGTATGAATGAAACAGACATTACAATCGTTTATAGTGCTCGATAATGCCCACTCCATCCTATTTTGGGTAAAAATAGGAAAAATAATACTTCTCTCAAAAGAAACTTGAATTTGATGTATGATAATACATGTTTTCTTCAGTGTACAGATGTGTTTTTGATTATTTGTTTTGAAAAAGACATTTTAAATCGCAAATAACACTGACGTTTCAAGCCTTCAGAACCGGTATGTACTGAACCATGGGCTAACTGTATTGTTGCATCCCTAATACAGTATATATTTACATAATATTATACATTATATTTACAACAAAGCCTTTATACATGTGAGAATGCGCTTCAGTCTGTGTGTGTGTGTGTGTGGGGGGGTGTTCGCTCTAACAGAGAGGGTCTTTCTTTCAACAGGAGTGTATTTTCAAACTGAAGCTTTAAGGTCTCATGACTCTGTGTGTGCGTGTGTGTGTGTGTGTGTGTGTGTGTGTGTGTGTGTGTGAGATGTCTGACAGGAAGTCTCTGCTTTAACCATTTCACTGCCAAAACACAACACACTTTTTATACATCTTAAAGGACAGTCTAGAGCTAAAGAGTGAAATTCAGTACTTTTCTCTCATCATCTTATCCTCATGAAGGTTAGGAGTTTCAGATTTCTGGCACTGAAGCCACTGGATCTCTGTAAGTGTGTGTGTGTGTGTGAGGGGGGGAGGATATGGGTGGTCCGCTTACCAGCAGACTTGGGTCTCTCAGAGAGCCGGACGGGGCGGATCTTACCGAGACCAGAAGAGTCGGATGGGCCGACAGGAGACAGACCCTCAGCCTGCTCAGAGAAACCTGACAGAAAAAACACACCACACACACACACACACACACACACACACACACACACACACACACACACACAGACACACACACACAGACACACACACACACACACGACACAGACACAGACACACACACACACACACACACACACACACAGACACAGACACAGACACAGACACAGACACACACAGACACAGACAGACACACACACACACAGACACATACACACACACAGACACACACACACACAGACACAGACACAGACAGATACACACACGTTACACAGGGTTGCCAGGTCTGCATAACAAAACCAGCTAAACTGGTACTCAAATTTAGCCCAAATGTGTTCTGAGAGAAAATCAAAACTACTCCAAAATCGTGTTCCAGGAATCAACAACTCCTTCACAACTTCCACCAAAATCAAAAGTGTGTTCTGGGTAGGGCGGCTGCACAATAAATCACAATAAATAATAAGCAAAAGCTGTGATATTCATGCTTGTCAGCGAAGCACGGTTCTGTGATCAGTAGTAAATGTCCCTCCGAAGGCCAGAGGATTCGCCCCGCAGAAGAAATACAAGCAATCCCTGCAGCGGCAGCTGAATAAACAAGATTGAACTGCTTTCATTGATTCAACGTGACTAATAAACACACGACTACAAAATATATGATTTATCGGAGTTCTTCTTATTATAATAAAGTTTATAATAATGCAATGCCTTTATCACTGCTCAGAATACTATGACATGTTGCGTGCCTTATTCTGTGTAAGAAGCCACGTCATCTCACAGAAGGATTTATTTCAAACACTCGACTGACGTTATGAAGTGAGTTTGGAGTAAAAACAGGTTATTAAATGTGGTATTTTTAGATGGAACAGCATTTACTACACAGAGCCGAAGTTCACTGACAAGCTACGCAAACAACTTTATTATCACAGGAGTCAACATGATGTAAACGTGTTGTTAAATATCTCCGCAGAAAGATGCATGAAAAAAAAATACAAATATTCATAGGGCCCTAGTCACGTGATCATGTGACCAGTATCCGTACCTGTGAGAATGTCTCCAGCATCAGTAGAGGACTCCACTGAGCCGCTGTCTGTGTCCACCTTTAGCTCTCCCACCTGATGCTGCAAGAGGTTCATCAGACCCCACGAGCCGTCCTGAAAACATCAACACGCTCACATCAGCTGATCTCCACACTCATCTGCATTATCTCAAGGCATTCTGGCTCGCCTGCGCCTGTGTCTAATGTGAGCGCTGTCTCTGTGTAGGTTTATTAAAATCAGATGAGCTGAGAATGCAGAACGGCCCTCTGGGAACAAGAGGAACGTAATGTCCTGTGTGTAATTCACTGTGACCATCTACATCTCTGTGACCATACACGAGAATGAACTCGAATGCTCTGCTTGGACCAATCTGTGTGTCACATTGTGTATGAATACATCAAAAGCACTCACTACATGAACACATCAACACACCAGCTTCATCTGAGAGTCACTTCAGCAGCATTTCACTCTTTACTAAAGGTAGCAGATACACAGAAACACAAAGAACTGAACTACAACCCGCCAAAATAAAAGTCCGGTTCAGCTTGGAGAAATTATGACAGAACAATAATACAGTATATTTATAATCATTTCAAAGGGATTATACGCATTTCT
>QVTF01010025.1:0-2500 GCA_003573665.1 Oxygymnocypris stewartii | reverse complement strand
GCTGAAAACCCAATGAAATATAACTCATCAACTTGAACTTTATAGTTAAATAATGAATTATTACAAACAATGTTGTGCTGAACAATGTTTGCTTGAGTCATTTCAGACCCAAATATTTAGTCAGGAAGACTATATGAGTGAGATATGAAATATCAGAACAGCTGTTTTCACTTTGCATTCTGGGAGTCCATGAATCAGATCTGGGCTTGTTCCTCCACCGTTCAGAGGTTCTTGAGTTCACTCTTAAAGGGGTCGTATGATGTTGCTAATAAGAACATTATTTGGTGTATTTGGTGTAATGCGATGTGTTTATGTGGTTAAAGGTTAAAAAAAAAACATTTTTCACGTACTGTACATTATTGTTGCTCCTCTATGCTCCGCCTTTCTGACACGCGTCGATTTTTATAAAGCACATCGTTCTGAGAAGCGAGGTGTGCTCTGATTGGCCAGCTATCCGGTGCGTTGTGATTGGCCGAATACCTCAAGTGTGAGACGGAAATGTTACGCCCCCTTACCGTATTGTGATGCTGTCCCGGGGCGACGAGACACAAACATTACAACCTATTACAACCATTACAACCGCCCCGCCCGGCTATAGATTAATGTAAACATGTGTCGCGATGCAATTTCTTTCTAGGAATTAAATACTTTCTCTGAATCCTGAAAGCCTCTTCGCCATCGATCATACAGGTGCGGATGTATTTGTGGCAGGTCAGTTATCCGGCACATTGTATTTATGTTGCTAGTGACTTGAGATGTTGTTCCCCTGCCAGATATCTGTTGAATGAGAAAGGAACCGGGGGCGCTCCAGAACACACCCACTGATAGTGTAATCGCCACGGACCAATGATAACTCAAAGGTGTTAGGAGCCAAAACTAACTCCCCAGAAAGTTCACTTTGCTACTCTTCCATCTTCAGGAAACAGTCCTCTGTTAAATGTGCTGCACACTCTCTAATATTTGGGTTGAACTGTTCTGGAACAGTGTTGTGAATATAACTTAACCACTGATTTATAGTTGTGTCCTCTTTTGGAAACCCAAACAAAGTAGTTTCTCTTTCACAACGAAACACAGCATCTCCAGACACGACAGCAACAATACTACAACCAGAATAATAGCTCCGCCTTCTTTCATTGTGAATATATTTGGGTGGTGTTATGCAAATCTCCCCACACTGTGACGTAGACATGTGGGGGGGTGTTTGAATGAGCCGTTTTAGAAGAGCGTGATCGAGTCTTAACTTTGATAAAGAATCTCTTTGTGTTTGAGACTTTAGTCTTTGTAACTTCAGGGATCTCATCTATCCACAAACAGCCTGTAACGCTCCAGAGAAAGAAACACTTGAAATCACATCATATGACCCCTTTAAAAACAAAGGACACAAAAGGAGGTTTTTACAGGAATGCCACAGAAGAACCATTCAGTGATCAGCTCTTAAAATAAAAATGTTTTCTTACTGCAAATAACTTTTACATCAGAAAGGCTCTACAGATGTTAAAAGTTCTTCACAGAACCATCATCACCAGAATCTTTATATTTAAGAGGTTTTTTCTTAATAGAACCATTTTATCTTAGTCTGAAGAATATTTGAATCTTCTAAAGAACCTTTCCGTTGTACACAGGTATCTTTATTTCTAAGATGCACATTGAGCAGGAGGAAGACTCTTAAACACTCAGGGTTCAGCAGCTCAGCTCCACTGCAATTAACCTTTTCTTCTCATCAATTATTCACATTATCATTTCACTGAAGCTACAGGAGGAGAAAGACGAGGCTGTTAATTACAGCGGAGCTGGCCAATCAGAGCAGCCGCTGAGAGACCACCAGCACTACACACACACACACACACTTGTGTTTACACAAGGCAAACAGCCATCACACACACGGATGAAACGAGGGCAGTGTGTGAAGTGTTTCGGCTGTTGTTTTGTGTCAGATTGCTGTCAGCACTGACGCCAGGAATAAATGTGTGTGTGTGTGTGTGTATGTGTATGTGTGTGTGTATGTGTGTGTGTGTGTATGTGTGTGTGTGTGTGGTGGTGTGGTGTGGGTGTGTGTGTGTGTGTGTGTGTGTGTGTTGTGTGTGTATGGTGTGTGTATGTGTGTGTGTGTGTGTGTGTGTGTGTGTGGGTGTATGTGTGTGTGGGTGTGTGGGGGTGTGTGTGTGGTGTATGTGTGTGTGTGTGTGTGTGTGTGTGGGTGTGGTGTGTGTGTGTGTGTGTGTGTGAGGGTGTGTGTGTGTGGTGGTGTGTGGTGTGTGTGTGTGGTGTGTGTGGTGTGTGTGTGTGTGTGTGTGTGAGCGTGTGTGTGGTGTGTTGTTTGTGTGTGGTTGTGTGTGTGTGTGTGTGTGTGTGTGTGTTGTGGTGTGTGTTGTGTGTTGTGTTGTTGTGGTGTGTGTGAGCGTGTGTGTGTGTGTGTGTGTGTGTGTGGTGTGGTGTGTATGTACGTGTGTGTGAGCGTGTGTGGTTGTGTGTGTGTGTGTTGTGGTGTGGTGTGTGTGTG
>QVTF01010024.1:0-21784 GCA_003573665.1 Oxygymnocypris stewartii | reverse complement strand
GTTTGAAAAAAAAATAGATAGATGTTTGATATGAGACCATGGAGCACAAAAAAGCAGTCGCTGGGGTATATTTGTAACAATAGCCAAAACATGTATGGGTCAAAATTATACATTTTTCTTTTATGCCTTAATCATTAGGATATTAAGATCATGTTCCATGAAGATATTTAGTGAATTTCCTACCGTAAATATATCAAAACAAATTTGATTAGTAATATGCATTGCTAAGAACTTCATTTGAACAAATTTAAAGGCGATTTTATCAATTTATTTGCACCCTCAGATTCCAGATTTACAAATATTGTCTGATCATAACAAACCTTCATCAATGGAAAGATTATTTATTCAGCTTTCAGATGATGCATAAATCCAATTTCGAAAAATTGACACTTAAAGACTGGTTTTGTGCTCCAGGGTCACATATGATAAAAACGCATGGCTGATATTGCAGAAAATATGGTATATATTTGATGCACAGTAAGTGGTCTTAAGTGAAATATACACAGTATATAAAAATGTCACAATAAACAAAAAAGGCACTTAATGTTAAATGGTTGCTGAGCCCTGGTGTAAATAAAACCTCATATCTACAGCATGACTGGATAAATCAGCACACCTTCAGGAGTGAGT
This sequence comes from Oxygymnocypris stewartii, assembly GCA_003573665.1. Classification (NCBI taxonomy): domain Eukaryota; kingdom Metazoa; phylum Chordata; class Actinopteri; order Cypriniformes; family Cyprinidae; genus Oxygymnocypris; species Oxygymnocypris stewartii. Next base: position 21,154 of record QVTF01010024.1, on the reverse strand, counting down.
GAGTCCGTTGTGAGGGACTTCATCTTTTCCACCAGCTCCTCTGGGCCCTCATACGATCTCTGTGCAATGAAAACAATGCATTGAAATAATACTAGAACTGTCAAATAATCTCTAGTTTAAATAACAGAGTTAAACAATGACTGTCCTAAAATGAAAACTGATGTAGTCTGTGCATGCGTGCAATCAGTGATTTGCTGTGAAAGTGAATAAATCTTTATCATATAAAGTAATCATGGCACTTGATCATGTAAGAAATCACACAGGGTGAGTAAATGATGACTTGCTTTTCATTTTTGGGTGAACTGTTCCTTTAAGAGACAACGAAAGCTACAATGCAAGGAACACATAGGACTGTCATGATTATGAAAATTAATTAAGAATGAAGCTTTGTTTTGTTCGTGTCAGATGCAGTGCAAGTATAAAAAATAGTGTCATGCACAGAAATCGGATCAAATTAGTTTAATCAGTTAAACTTAATTAATGCAATCCAATAAAAACAGCAGTAGGCTGTATATTAAATGTGAACGATGGGGTAAAATAATTAATTAATCAATGTTTGGACATCTAAACACTTACAGATTCACCCGAGAAAGAAAATACAATATCTCACCATCAGACTTTCCAAATCCGCTTTTACATTTGCTGCCAGCTTCTCCTGGTAAAACGGTAGAAAACCTTCAAAGCTATCTGTAAAAATAAACGAGTCAATGAGAATAATACAGGACTAAAATCAATAGTCAAATGAGAGAATAAACAAATAAATAAAGTTAAGACCCTTTAAACCAAGAGCAGTAATTCTGTGCCTCATAATTTGTTACTAATATACCAAAAACTGTCAACTGATTCAAAATAATGCATCATAATTAATCCCATATACTGTATTAGTATAGGATGCAAAACTATGTTACGTAAAAGTAGATTTTACAGCATTTTAAAGAACAAAAAACATGCATTTTGTACCCAGGATGATGCCTGTCATTGTTGCCAACTTATCGATTTAGATGCTAAATTTAGGCCACCCTAGTAACTTTGTCTTCTAAAAACACAAAATTGCAACAAATTTTGCAATTTTGTAAATTTATTTGACAACTTTTGATAAGCAACTCGGCACATATTTTTAATCTAAATCACTCAGGAGGAAACCAAAGATGCCTAGCAGTACACACATCACATGGATTAAGTTAGCTTCTATATGCAATGGTTTAATTTAATAATAATAATTAAATAATTGGTCATTAGATACACCTTGTTAGTAGCTTGTACCTGCGATTGTTGATCAGTTAGTACATAAGAAAAATATCTATAAAAATGGTACTAGCAATTTTCCAGGATATTATCCGTTATCCAAACACAAAATACAATGCGTGATTTAAAATGCAGGCAAAAAACCTGTTAAGAATAATTACGGGACAAATTGTAGTTTTACTAGCTAATAAAAATACATTTAAAATGTGCAAGTGTTAAAAAATAATTCAATGTTGTATTTAAAATTAGTTGTTTATTTTAATATCGCCTATTATGCATTTATATTATTTTACACATAAATCTAAATTAAAATATGCTTTTTAAATTTTTAGTCATTTAGCAGACGCTTTTATCCAAAGCGACTTACAAATAAGAATTATAATGAATAAGTAATAATAATATGCAATTCATTTTTTGCTGAGATTTGATGCAGTGACACTTTTGCATCGTGATTACGCAATCACCACGCAGTGACATCACAGCGTCTTTAAGCAACTTTCTCCGAACATGAGTTGGCAGCACTGCCTCAGGCCTTCTACCTTTAAACGTGGGCCGGTGCGAGGGTCTTCCTTCCAGCAGGTCTTCATGAGCTCTATGACGTCTTGAGGAGTGTCTGGTGGGATCAGAGCTTCGTCGGGACGCTCACCCTGACACACACAGTGGCAGATCTGATCTTCACTCCTGGCATCTGGAAAACAAACACACTTTCTGGGAACTAAACCTTGGTCTTGAGTTTGATGCACTGCAAATATGAAATGAGGTCACTGTACTGTGATTAAATTACAATTATTGCGGTATAATTGATCAATTCAAACTTTTCAGACTACCCTAGCAACTTTCCATAAGTGACTCAAATGATAAAAAGACAAATTTTCTATCTAAATTACACAAAGAGAGGAAACCAAAGATGATTAGCAGTACACACATCACGTGAATTAAGTTCAGTTAAATAATAATTGAATCATTGTTCATTCATAATACACCTTGTTAGTAGCTTGTACCTCCATTTGTTGATCATTTAGTACGTCGCAAGACAAATATCTAGACAAATGGAAAAGTTGCTAATCATTTTGCGGTTATCCTTTGTTACCCTGTAACCCGAAAACACAAAATTCAATGCGTAATTTAAAATGCAGTTAAAAACCTGTGAAAAATCAATAAGGAAAAGTCCTTTATATTATATTCCTTCAACAGAAGAACAAAACGCGTACAGGTTTAACGACATGAGGGTGAGTAAATAATCATTTTATTATTTGGGTGAACTGTGCCTTTAAGTAAACCACTGGGCAGATTTCTATTTATAAAATAAACAAAACTGGGGGGGGGGATTTAAACTATTGGTATCTGGCAACCACAACCATGAATGCAAAATAACGTGAATGCCAAATTACAATGTTTTCAGGAAAATAACCAGCGAAAATAATATTGCAGATAATTACGCTTAATAAATCAAAAGAAGTAAAAATCATGACGATGATCAAAATATAACTGTGTGGCCTTATTAAAATATGTGATAACAGGGCCTTCTTTGAGAAAGAACTGTGCTGTTTAAACTGACAGCAATAATGAAAATAATTTATTTTTTTATATTATAATATTTTTTGTATTTATTATTGCAGTCTGTTCCTTACAAAAGCTATATACAACAGAATATGGAGAGTTTATTTGCAAAACCATATTTTTTAGTGATGTCAAACAATTAATCGCGATTAATCGCATCCAAATAAAAGTCTTTGTTCACATAATATATGTGTGCACTAATTATGTATATATAAATACAAACACATGCATGTATATATTTAAGAAACATGTGTTATGTTTATATATAAAACATACTTATAAATAATATAAAATATAAGAATATAAATGTATATGCATGAAAATATTTATAAAACATACTTATATATAATAAAAATATAAGAAAATATATATATATAAATGTATATGCATGTAAATATTTATAAAACATACTTATATATCATATAAAATGTAATATAAAAAAAAGAAATATATATGCATGTAAATATTTTAAAAATACATACATGCATGTGTGTGTATTTATATATACATAATAAATATTCACAGTACACACACATATATAATGTAAACAAAAAATATATATTTTGGATGCGATTAAACGCGATTTAATCATTTGACAGCACTAGTTATTATTTTTATTTTCAAAAATCAAATCTTTTATTATGTCATTATGTTTTATGTTGTGTTAGTTAGCTGTATTTTTTACCCTATCAGAATAGCCCAGCTGCAGTTTGACTGAGAATAATAGAAATGCACATAAAAAAAAACATGTTTTTTTGAAAATGGTTACAAACGGAGTTATCTGTCTTTGCAAATTAACTCTTTATATGAGTGATATGAATAGTAATTGTGTTGTTATTGAGTGGTTTTGTAACTCAGCAGTCCAGGAGGAATAGTCACTCGTGCGGTTGTGAAGTGAGACTCACTCTCGTAGGGCTCGCGGCCGGTCAGCACGACCCAGACGACGATGGCGAAGCTGTAGACGTCAAGATTTCTCGGTGGAGCGGTTGTTGATGCTCTTCAGGTGCTCAGGAGCCATGTAGCACAGAGTGCCTGCGGCGCGCGCACACACCTCTTGCCCTGATGAGTCTTTCTGCGAGACTCCTCTTTAGTCAGCTTGCTCCACGTCTGAGACCGTGGCCAGACCGAGATCCCGATCTGATGCAGAGCAAACCAAAGCTCAGCTCCTTCACGGACAGATGTGTTTGAATAGCGCTTTTTACATACACATGCTTTCAAAGCAGCTTTGATTAATGTTAGTGTTGTAATACGTGTCCCTGGAGCACATAAGCAGCACAGGTATATTTGTAGCAATAGCCAACAATCATTGTATGGGTCAAAATTATAATTTTTTATTTTATGCCAAAAATCATTAGAATATTAAGATCATGTTCCATGAAGATATTTGTACCGTAAATATATCAAAACTTAATTTTTGATTAGTAATATGCATTGCTAAGAACTCATTTGAACAACTTTAAAGATGATTTTCTCAATATTTAGATTTTTTTTGCACCCTCAGATTCCAGATTTTCAAATATTGTTCGATCATAACAAACCATACATCAATGGAATATTATTTAGTCATGACGTATAGATCTCAATATCGAAAAAATGTACCCTTATGACTGGTTTTGTGGTGCAGGGTCACATATCAACAATCGCATTTAGCAGATTAGAGCTGTGCGATAATAAAGATTATATTTTTGTAACGATACAAGCAATCAAGCAGCTGACATTTGGGTAGTTAAATTAATATGTTAATTAGCACATTGTGTCGAAGCCATGCCTTTAAACGTCCAGTTGTCTGCATTAATTAATCATTAGTTAATGATTTACTAAGGTAATAATTATGTTATGACTTCAGGCATAACTTGTTGACTTGTTTGAGGCACAAAACTATTAACTAATTGTTAAGTAATATGTCATCGTGTTTATAGATTTTTAATTAGTTAATTAGTCATGTGTCTCAACAAGTAAGCCACACCATAATAATACCCATGCAAATCACTAGCTAATGATTAATTAAAGCCAGACAACTGAAGTTGAAATGCATGCTTGAACCCATTGTGGTAATTAACACATGAATTTACTCTATTAGTTAATATAATATGCCATTAGGGAATTAATACTTTATGACACATTTAACTAATAACATGTATTGATTACTTAATCTATGAATCATATAGAATGTACATTTGTTGCTGATGTAGTAATTATTAATAAATTGTTTAGTTCTTCACGAGTTTACATTAAATCATAATTATCTGTGCATTTGTTAAGCATTAATTAATGCATATTAGTGTCACCGTATTGTAAAGTGTTACCGATATTTGCTATATAATACCACACTCAATTATTATACTGGATGCATGTGGATAAAGTTGTATGTGTTTTATATCCAACTTTACATATGTGACCCTGGAGCACAAAATCAGTCATAAGCAGCACAGATATATTTGTAGCACACTGTATGTGTCAAAATTATACATTTTTATTTTATGTCAAAAATCATTAGGATATTAAGATCATGTTCCATGAAGATATTTAGTAAATTTCCTATCATAAATATATTAAAACTTAATTTTTTATTAATAATATGCATGGCTAAGAACTTAATTTGAACAACTTTAAAGATGATTTTCTCAATATTTAGATTTTTTTTGCACTCGTATATTCCAGATTTTCATAATCATAACAAACCATACATCAATGGAAATATTATATATTCAGCTTTCAGATCATGCATAAATCTCAGTTTCACAGAATTGACACTTAAGCCTGGTTTTGTGCTCCAGCGTCACTTATAGAGTTGTGTGATATTGTTTACATTTCACAACAACGTTCAGTTATTTAGTGTGCGTAACATTATCAATAAATATGACATTTTATCATTTTATCATCAGGCAGTTAAAGCACACATTCATTTCTTGAGAGATTTACACGCGTTCTCAGAAAAAAAGCTACATATGCATTTGAAAAAGATACATATTTGTAACTTATTTACCTCTACAGACTGCGTATTATACTTAAAAGCACATATTAGTACCTAAAGTGTACAAAAAGTAACTAAATGGTACAATTTAGTGCGTTTTGAAAAGGTATCGCTCCAGTGAAAAGTCCATAATCTAAACTGTGTGTAATTATTTTCAATAATGTCAATATTGAGCTTTTAATAAAGTGTGTTGTGTGGTGAATCTCGAGATAAACGTCATACTTTGATGTGGAAGTTCTTGTCCACGAGGATGTTCTCTGGTTTGAGATCTTTGTGAATGACTTGGTTCCCCATCAGATAAGACATTCCCTCCAAGATCTCCAGAATGATCCTCCCTTTCACAGACATCGGGACGGGCACCTGGAGCAACAGATATCAGACAGATATTAAAGATATCAGACAGTGGCACATGTCCGAAGTGAAGAGGGATTTCACTATATAACGTGCTTTGAGCGAGGAGCTGTTTATTTGCAGCTCTGTCGATTCATTAAAGGAATTAGTGAATGAAGCAAACAATATTTGTATACCGGTGCATGAAACAGCAGCTGGATTGTGAATACAGTGAATTCTTATTGCATATTAAACACACATTATCTGATTTTTTCTGCATTTACATCAAGATGAAAATTATGTTACAGATATTGATAATTCAAATAGCACATTCATGTGTATGAACAATTAACCCTTCTGCGTCCTTAGACACATCTTTCACTTTTTATTATCAGTTTGGTCATATTTCACCCTCATAAATATATTCTTACACTAGATACAAAAAAGTTAAACTTAGGAACTTATGGACACCAATCTCGCAATATTTAATCCCAGTGCCGTTGAGCATAAAACATGCATCTTTTGACAAGGTTTTCAAATGTTGTATTGTTTTTTTTATATAAATGTACTTTTTCATTATATAAATGTGTGCTGAGAAATGTGTGTGTTGTTTTAATCTGATACTGCATAAAAATAATAATGCATCAAAATTAATGTTGTAGCTAATTATTGACATATGCAGGACTGTAAAAAAATGTGCTTAGCATTTAATTTATGGAAAATTTCACAAACACACTTAAACATTTAAACAGTTAAAATACTGTAAATAAACACATTTTTTATGATCAGCACTGATGTTAGAAAAACAAGGAAATCTACACCAGTGAAAGCCGAAAAACATTAAAATATAATATTTTGGTGGACTATTTCATCAAAGGACCTCTGTGTAACTTTTTTTAATTGATGCACAAGGGCTAATACTGTTTATGCACAACTGTTTTTGCACATTCAGCATATTTTTGGACACTAAGTGAAATGTGACCCTGGAGCACAAAATCAGTCATTCATTTGAACAACTTTAAAGATGATTTCCTCAATATTTTGATTTTGTTTGCATCCTTAGATTCTAGATTTACAAATAGTTGTATCTCACCCAATAATATTGTCCTATCATAACAAACCATACATCAATGGAAAGCTTATTTATTCAGCTTTCAGATAAAACAATTGACATTATGAGTGGTTTTGATGTCTAGGGTCAGAAATGTGTATATTTTGGCATAAGCCAGAGTCTGCTGTTACCCTCTCCAGCATGGTGAGCAGGTTTCCTTTAGGAATGAGCTCCATGACTAAAGAATAGTCTCCGTCTTCCAGAATAACACCCAGCAGCTTGACCACTCTCTGATGATTTAACCTGCTCATCAGACTGCCTTCATCCAGGAGAGACTGCTTCTGCCGGCTGACACACACATGCACGCACGCACGCACGCACGCAGAAACACACACAGACACACACACACACACACACCACACACAGACACACACACACACAGAGAGAGACACAGATATACACACACACACACACACACACGTGCACACACACAAGTGCACACCACACCACACACACACACACACACACACACACACAGAGACGCACATACGCACACATACATGCACACACACACACGCACAGAGAGACACACACACACACACACAGACAGACAGAGAGACGTCCACACGCACACACACACACACACGCACGCAGGCACACACACAGACACACACACACACACGCACGCACACACACACACACACACACACACACACAGAGAGAGACACACAGACACACGGACACACACACACACACACAGACAGACAGACAGACAGACACACACACAGACACAGACACACAAAGAGAGAGAGAGAGAGAGACACAGACACACTAAATTCAGTCAGTTTCACATCATGTAAAGCTGAAATCAGTCATGAGCAGGTCCTTGCCTCACCCATTGCGTGGCGGGCCGGTGTAGACCGTCTTCAGCACCACCTGGCCCAGTGTTTTGTGGTAACACAGGTACACTTCCCCAAACCCTCCATAGTCCAAAGGCTCTTTCTTGATCAGATCTGCTGACTTCATAAGACTCAGGCTCGCAGGTGTAGCCATAGTTCCTCTATTCCTACAGAAGACTTCCCTAGTGCAACACAAACACAACAAATCAGACAAGTCCCACAATGAACCCAAAGAAAACCCAACGTTACAGTACGTGGATCCTCTCTCTATATGCGGAAGTATAATATCTGTCTGACAAACACTGTACATATTTCCCGACGATCAAAGGCGAAAGTGTGAATGAAGAGCAACAGACAAACTTCAGCTCAGAGAAAACACATCAGAAACGACAAAAATAAATAACAAAAATAATATTCGAAAGTTGTATTAGACATTTCTGCTTTCCATTCCAACACAGAAACAGTTAGTCAGTAACAACGCAGCGTTTTCTTCATTATTGACTTCAAACACTAGATTTATCCTACTAGAGAAAAAAAACATGTTTAAACCTGATCAAAAACTCAACAATAAAGCAGTGTCACACACCGTGTAACATAACGACTATATTCACTTCCCCGTCACTTCCGGATATTAGTCACAAAGCGAAAGTAAAATCCGGAAGAAGACAGACATAATCGAGAGCAGATTAATCTAGCGCTAACATTTACATTTACATTTATGCGTTTAGCAGACGCTTTTATCCAAAGCGACTTACAGTGCATTCAGGTTATACACTTTTAATCAGAATCGAACCCAACGCAATGCTCTACCACTGAGCCACAGGAACACATTTACATGCTTTCTGAAGCGAATTCACTTTAACATGCTGCATCACTGATTAAGACATGTTAATCAAATGCTGGGAGTAAATGACAGTTGCGATAGATAAGTACATTTACTTGGCAATAAATAAAATTACATTTTTTATAGAGTGCTATAATTAAGCTGCAATGATACAAAATGCATTGATTACCAGTGCACCAAAGTATTGACTAGATTCTCACATTAGAGTTCAAGTTCAAGTTATTTATTGTCATTGTGTACACAACGAAATTCCACTTGTGACAACCCCGAGGTGCATAAAATATAAAAACAGTATAAATGGTTAACAAAACTTATATAAAAATATGTGATAATTAGTCACACATTGCCGTCATGGTTTATCTTACATGATCAGGCAGAGAGATACTAGAGTTCATCAAAATGATTGCTGTTGGAAAAAAAACAGTTTTTGAGTATATTTGTGCGTACCCGGATGGATTGGAATCGCCTTCCAGATGGAAGAAGCTGGAACAAACTGTGGTTAGGGTGACTAATGTCTTTAATGATTTTATTCGCCCTTCTCAGACAGCGGGTTTTATAGAGGTGAGCAAGTGAATGTAGGTTCATACCAACAATAACCTGTGCTGTTTTTACAACCTGCTGCAAGGCTTTTTGGGCAGCTTTGGTACAGCTGCCATACCAAGCTGTCATGCAATTAGTCAAGATGCTCTCTATAGTACACCTATAAAAGTTGACCATCAGCTTCTGTGGAAGATTTGCTTTCCTTAACTTCCTCAGAAAGTAGAGGCGTTGTTGTGCTTTGCTTACTATGCATGCAGTGTTATCACTCCAGGAAAAATCCTCTGTGATGGTAACTCCCAGGAACTTGTAACTGTGTACTCTCTCCACTGCCTCATCTTTGATCGTTAATGGGGTGTGGGTGATCTTTTTAGTGGTCCTAAAGTCCACAATAATTTATTTGGTCTTCCTGATGTTTAAGACCAAGTTGTTTGTATCACACCACGCTGTCAGATTCTGAATCTCCTCTCTATACGCAACTTCATTGTTGTTTTCAATGAGCCCAATAACAGTTGTGTCATCTGCAAATTTAACTAGAACATTAGAGTCATAGGTAACTTGACAGTCATTGGTAAAAAGTGCATAAAGGAGGGGACTTCGTACACACCCTTGTGGCACACCAGTGCTCAAGGTTAGGGTGGAAGATCTATACATATCCAACCGCACTGACTGCGGGCGGTTGGTAAGAAAGTCCAATAACCAATTACATGTGGAGGGTGTTAATCCTAAAGCATGAAGTTTGTTAATCAGCTGGTTTGGTACAATGGTGTTAAATGCCGAGCTGTAATCAACAAAGAGCATCCTGATGTATGTATTGGGCTTTTCTAGATGTGAAAGAGCAGCATGCATAGCTACACAGATGGCATCCTCAGTTGATCTGTTTGCCCGATAGACAAACTGATATTGATCTAGATCAACTGGTATAGAGTCTTTGATGTGAGTGATTACTAGTCGTTCAAAGCATTTAGCAATGACAGGAGTGAGAGCAATTGGTCGATAGTCATTAAGACATGTTATCATGTTTTTTTTGGGGACAGGCACGATGGTCGTGGATTTCAGGCACGTGGGAACTTTACACAAGGAAAGAGAAAGGTTAAAAATGTTTGTAAACACCTCTGCCAATTGGTCAGCGCAGGCCTGTAGCACACGTCCTTGCACACCATCAGGACCGGCTGCTTTTCTTATGTTGATGTTATTAAGTGCCCTCCGTACCTCATGTGTTTGTAGAACAAGAGGCTGTGAATTTCCCGTCAATTTGAGATGAACTGGGGATTGATTATTGCCTTTTTCAAACCGTGAAAAGAAAATGTTAAGTTCCTCTGCAAGGTAAGCATTGTAATTAGATGTAGTATGTTGTGTATCATTCTTCTTTTTATAATCCGAGATTAATCGGATCCCTTGGCACATTCTCCAAGGATTGGAGTTGTTGCTAAAATCTTCATCAATCCGCCGTTTATACTTTAATTTTGCAGATCTGATACCCCTCTTTAGGCTAGCTCTGGCAACTGTATAAGCAGTGATATCCCCCGATTTAAAAGCTGTGTCCCTCGCCCTGATCAACTGTTTAACTTCATTATCCATCCATGGTTTCTCATTTGGATACACTCTAATCTTTTTGTCAACAGTGACGTTATCCACACAATAACTGATATACGACAACACAGATGAAGTAAATGTCTCTAAATCTGACTGATGGGAAATACATTCCAATCTGTGTGTTCAAAGCAGTCCTGAAGTTGGTCAATAGCAACTACAGGCCAAACTTTAACAGTCTTACAAGTTGGTCTGGCACTATTAACCAAGGCCTTATATACAGGGATGAGAAACAAGGAGAGATGATCTGATTGTCCAAGATGAGGGCGTGGTATAGCTTTATAAGCGTCTTTTATGTTTGTATAAACATGGTCCAACGTATTTTCTCCTCTAGTTTTACACTTAACATGTTGATAGAATCTGGGAAATACAGTCTTAAGAGATGCTTGGTTAAAATCCCCAGCGATAATAAAAACTCTGTCAGGGTGCTTGTTCTGTTGCCCACTGATAACATCATACAATTGTTCCAATGCCATCTTAACATTTGCCTGGGGTGGTATATATACGGCCATAATAAATAGAATAAAGCATTGCATAACCCGATACCTTCTATATTTGCGATTGTTTGTCGAGATATAATATTCCGAATCGAATGTTATGATCCTCCAGTGCTGGACTTGTATATTACACAGTAAAGTCATCTGGTGGTTCCTCTTTTAATCAATGCCCCAAAAACATGGAACTGTTTTCCAAATGAAGTGAGAGTCCAGAAGTATTCATATTTATTTTTTTTAAAACGTGTTAAGACATAACTTTTTAAAGTTGCGTATATGTGTGTTTTTTATTGTTTTATATGAGATTTATTTATTTGCTTATACATTTTTTTGGTTATCTTATGCTAATGCTGTTCTTAACATTTGTTTTATGCTTGTGACGAACTTTGAGTTGCATTTTATGTATGCAAAGTGCTATACAAATAAATTATTATTATTATAGATTTAAATTGGAATTATTTTACTGGCTTTCTAGCTAAAACAGTGCAGACACATTTACAGACTGGCTAAGTATGTCAGAAAACATGTTATACGTCCTAAATATGCCCTCTATGGTATCCACGTGTAAATGTAATGTATTTATTCATTTATTCACGCCCATTTTGCAGAAAATGATCAAAGTGATGTGAAGCCTGTGCATTTTTAAAATAACTAGATAGTGTTAATCTTAATTTCAGATTGCAGTCCTTCTCGCATACAAATAATTTAATACAGTTTTAGTCGCATCACGAGCACGTGGACAGTGCCGGTGCCTGTAATAGAGTGTACTGTGCTTGTAATAGAGTGTACTGTGCCTTTAAGAGACTCTCTTCAGGGAACTCGACGCATCTGCGCGCGCGCGTGGACTCAGGACGACATAGTTCGCGTTAATAGCGATTAAAAGCGGACTCCTGAAACACCGCAAACACTGTGGCATGGGAAACGGAATAAATAAGGTAGATGGGCATGACTTCCGCTTTAGGACTGTAACTTTGAGAGGAATGTAATATCGATGTTGGACAGAGATGTGATGACGCAGAGCAAACACGACGCGGTCTTTCAGGTGAAACGTTAACGTTACATTGGTGGCTAATTAACGCGTCGTTGTTGCGCATATACTCAGAGTTATTGATTTAACCAATAACGAAACTAATGCGCGCGACTTCTCAATTCATGTGTCTTTGTCGCTTGCGATAAAACAAATAATAATAATAATTAAAACACCGATTTACAATGACCCGAGACGTGTATAACGAACATCATAACAGTTTGATTTGGGCCAGAAAGCAACAACACCACAGCAACGCGCTAGCAACCGGCTAAGAGCCACTAAGAACAGCTTAGCAACGCGCTGACAACCACCTAAAGCATCATAGCAACCACACATATGCGTGCTAACTACTAGAAAGCCTTAGCAACTGCGTAGAACATAGCTAGGAGACCATAACAACTGTTCACAGCAACGTGACCACATACAAAACACCTTAGCATTGTAAATGAGCTCAGGTTTGTAGTGTCTCAGCAATGGATGCTCTGCAGTGAATGGGTGCCGTCAGAATGAGAGTCTGATAAATACATCACAGCACTCCAGTCCATCAGTTAAAATCTGGAGAAGACAAAAGCTCAAACAAACGTTTTTTTAAACTTCAAACTGTGTTTTCGGGTCAAATATAAATCCATAATAACACATATTCGAGTGAAAAACTGGTCTGAAGCAGGAGAGATTAAGCAGTGTTTACAAGCAGCAGTAGGGCATGCATGGGGTAAGTTGTCACAATGGTAACTTACACTGATTTCAGAAGAAAAACATCTGCATTTAAGCATGAAGCAGTATTTAAAGCAGGGCTCGTTCCTGCAGATTAATTGAGTTTTGCTGTTTACACAAATCAGCTAATCAGTAGTCTAGATGACACGATGAAGACTAGTTAGTAATGTAATCTAGTTTACTCGTTATAGGTCATGCAATCTGACTACTTTTTAGATCTAAATAGTTTTAAACTCACCATAAAACATTACATTTAGTCATTTAGACACTTTTATCTGAAGCGACTTGCATATTTAATACAAAGCAAACATTCAATTTTTAATATCAACATCTTCATAATATGCATTATTGTGCATTGCATTACAGCAGGGCTTCTCAAACTGGGCTTACTGTAAGAACTGTGTGTTTGAGTCGATAAAAAGCCAATTAAGCTAATTAATCATAAATAATATAACTATTTAAACACTTAAAATACAAGAAGGTTGTGGTTTAAACATGCATCTGGGTGTTAAAGTTATCGAAATATGAACTTCTTCAGAGATTTCAAGTTAATATTGCTAAAGTCAAACGGGTTGGAAAATGTAAATTAAAAATATAAATTATGAAAAATGCACTGCCAATGTGTGAATAATATGTAATTCATAAAAACAAGTTACTGTAATCTTCAAAAGTGGAAAAACTATAATATCAAACCACTGTTTTGGCCAAGAAATTAAGAATGTAAACGTTTATGATTTATTTGACAACTTGTCTAAATAAAAATGTGATGATGTGCCCAAACATGACGTTTATGAAAAATACCATATGCATGAACACAAGTCGAGCCTTCGTTGTTAGCTGATAGCATTCTCTCGTTTAACAGCTTCACAGAAACACGATGTTACAGTGAATTCAGATGATATCGGGTTTGAAAGCAACACACTAAACAGTCAATTTTGGGGAGTGTTAAGTTATAGTCTGGTGATATTTTGGTTTGGTGGTGATTGGTCGCGCCTGCCTGTCGTTCCAGGTTCTGCCAGACCTGTACTTGGGTAATTTCAAAGGTAAGAAAGCCCAACGCTAGAATCCACGACACCTTTTTGAATAAGATGCTAAACGTGTCGATTTGTTACAGATGCCAGAGACCGAGAGCAATTAGCCAGAAACAACATCACACACATCCTCTCCATCCATGACACGGCTGCGCCCATTCTACAGGTACACACTCGTTATCTCACTTCTGCAACACGTGATGATTAGTGATCGACCGATACTGAGTTATTACCGATACCAGTTATTTGCATGTTTATGTACCCGATAACCGATATGCAGAACCGATATTTATGTTATAAAGTACATTAATAACAGAGTGAAGTCCATTCTTTACTTTGGTTTGTCCTCGTTTCAGTCGTCTTAACAACAACAAACAACTGTTGAAAATGAACAATAAAATCATTTTATTTATAAAAAGCATCATCAGCAACACTGATATTAACAATAAGCAAAATAATGTCTAATGTGTTCAAATGGAGAAAATAAAGGACAGAAGTCATATCAACTTCATTTTAAACTACAGTTTTAGGTTTAAACGCTGTTTAATAGACTAAAGAGTGAAGAATAATATTCTCTGGAATATTGAAATAAGCTATAACAAACAAAACATCGTATTTTATTGCATTTCTTAACTGGCATGTTTTATCAGAATTATTAAAATGTTTTTGTCTAGATTATGAAAACTGCTGACAGCGGTTTATCTATTTACACAGAACTATACTCAAACTGCGATCGCTTGCGGAGATAATAAATCATTAATTTAGATAGAGATGTATTTATTTAGATGTTTATTGGCGAAATAATGGTTCTATAATAAATGTTAATATAATTTAGTGTGTTTCAGTGAATCTTGTATAAAGTTACATGGGGGGGGGGAGTGTCCACTGCTCCAGGTGTGTGTGTGTGTGTGTGTGTGTGTGTCCACTGATCCAGGTGTGTGTGTGTGTGTGTCCACTGATCCAGGTGTGTGTGTGTGTGTCCGTGTGTGTGTGTGTGTGTGTGTCCACTGCTCCAGGTGTGTGTGTGTGTGTGTGTGTGTGTGTCCACTGATCCAGGTGTGTGTGTGTGTCCGTGTGTGTGTGTGTGTGTGTGTCCACTGCTCCAGGTGTGTGTGTGTGTGTGTGTGTGTCCACTGCTCCAGGTGTGTGTGTGTGTGTGTGTCCACTGCTCCAGGTGTGTGTGTGTCCATTGCTTCAGGTGTGTGTGTGTGTGTGTCCACTGCTCCAAGTGTGTGTGTGTGTGTGTGTGTGTGTCCCCACTGCTCCAAGTGTGTGTGTGTGTGTGTGTGTGTCCACTGCTCCAAGTGTGTGTGTGTGTGTGTGTGTGTGTGTGTGTGTCCACTGCTCCAAGTGTGTGTGTGCACTTAGATGGGTCAAATACAGAGAACACATTTCACTGCTGGTTATACTCTGTATAATTGTGTATGTGACAAATAAAAAAATACAATTATTATTATTATTTTTTTTTACAAAACCGAAATCCGATTATGGTAAAATGCTTAAATATCAGGAAAGTATCGGTAACCTGATGTATCGGTCGATCTCTAGTGATGATCACAGTATCAGTGGTTCGTGATATATCACACACCCTGCATCGCCGGCTTGACTGCTTTTGTTTTGCTGATCTGTCTGATATTCACACAAGCACAGAGCTCCTGAATAAACCTCGTGATGAAGTGTAAATGCTGCACTGAATCTGTGAAGATAAGCGTTGCAGTGACCAAGAGCACTGATCATGTCTTCTGGTGACACACCAGTGGTTCATAGCCTGTGTGATTATTATTACAGTTGCCACTTTACTTTACTTTACTTTTTAGTCATTTAGCAGATGCCTTTATCCAAAGCAACTTACAAATAAGAAAAAGTAACTAAAACTATGTTAAAACTCTATAAATACTATATATACACATATACACATATATATATATATATATATATATATATATATATATATATATATATATATATATACACACACATTTAAGAAATTGTATAAAATGACAAATGCATACAACAACATTTCAAAACTAAACATTTAAATTAAAACAAAAAATAAAGCTAAAAACAGTTCAAAATATTAAAACAACAAAAGGTATGAGTATAAAAATGATTCTAGCATGACACTAAGCCAAACACCCAGATATATATATATATATAGATACTTTAGATAGATAGATCACATGACCTCAGCGTTTATCACATGACATACTGTAGTGGCAACGAGAGTTATCGTCTTGGAAATTTTGTAATATAATAATAATATATTTATTGCCTGTAAAATAAGAAGTTAAGAACGATATGTCCAGTACCTGAATATGCAAAATTCTCTACTATAACGTTACCGTATACAAATATAATTAGTTGTATCACAATAAATGTAAACAATGCAAGCAGCAAACAAACCTGCCACACACTTTAGCTTCTCGTGGTGGAAACTGAACAGGGTTTTAAGGAAAAGTGCGCCCTCTCGTGGACGAGAAAAAAAGAAGACTAGCAGTAAAAAGTTTGAAAATGTCAATCGAGACAGAACAGTGTTTTGCATTACGGTTCCGTGACCAAAATAACTATTTACAGTCTCTAAGACCAGTTTCTCAATACTTGGGTCACTTTTTCAAACTCTTCATGCAACTAAACTGGATCATCTTTGAATCTTTCAAAGTGCATGAATTATTTTCTCACCCAAACAACCAAAACTCAATGCACCTACATGCACGTGTTTGCATATTCATCTCAACACGGTATAACACTTAACATAATACAGCAATTTGCTACATTTTTACAGTAATAGCATATTGAAATATATTCCAAATCCAAAATAATATCAAAACAGTTCAATTAGATTTGATTCCCATCTATACAGATGTGGCAACTTCAAGATCATTTTAGCTGTGAACAATAAATAGTGTCAACCAGTGTCGGGGGGGTAACGCATTAGTTATGTAATAATATTACTTTTTTCAAGTAACTAGTAAAGTAACGCATTACTTTTTAATTTACTAGAAAATATCTGAGTTACTTTTTCTCCATTTATTAACTGACAGAGCGCCGTGTGAACATGATTTTACTGTAGATCTAATCTAGACTAAATATGAATGTGTATTAATTCATCCCACTCGCAAAAAACAGATTCAGTATTCATCAAAATGAATTAAAACAGTGAAATACAAACTCAGAATATGACGCAAACCTGCAATAATTAAATATGTTAAACATCACAAATATATCTAATCTCATTTATTAACCGATGTGTTTGCTGCTGATCTTTGATGATCAGTTCAATCATACTAATAAGAACAATGACTTTATATAAACTAACAATTGTGTTTTATTACTGAGTCGTGTTGAACTTCTCCTGTGTTCTTCTGTACAGACGTGATTTACTCGTCCTTCAGTCTGAGGTTTATTCATTACACTTTTTGGTGTGAAAGGCTTTTATATTTGCTATAAATATAACTTATTATATTAAAAACAAACAATCAAGTCTTGCTCATATTTAAAAACTAACGTGAAAGTAACGTAACGCATTAC
Organism: Oxygymnocypris stewartii; assembly: GCA_003573665.1. Classification (NCBI taxonomy): domain Eukaryota; kingdom Metazoa; phylum Chordata; class Actinopteri; order Cypriniformes; family Cyprinidae; genus Oxygymnocypris; species Oxygymnocypris stewartii. The sequence goes on along the minus strand of QVTF01010024.1, from coordinate 3,324 downwards.
TTTCCATAAAAAGTAGCGTAATTAGTTACTTTTTTAGGGATTAACACAAAATATTGTACTGCATTACTTTTTAAATGAACTTTCTCCAACACTGGTGTCTGTATGTGAATACATTTAACAGAAGCTGTTATTAAGATTTGAGATGAGTTCATTTGAGTTGGCATGAAGGGTTTTAGTGCATCTTGATGTTTCGTGCTAAACGTTGGTGAGGAGAACCGTGTGAAGAGATTTGAACTGATATTTGCTATTGAGAAATGGGTCCGAGCCTTTGAAAACAACACTTTATTTTTTGCAATGCAGGCTTTTATGAAGCATGATAAATAATGAGGTAAAAAAGAAGAGTCTGTCGAGTTTAACACAGTGACAGACACAAACACTTTCTGTTCAGTGCATCGTTTCAAGCAGTTTATCGCTGAACTTTGTGGTCTGGCTTCAGTTCTGTGTTGATGCATGAAGCAGCAGAAAAAGAGCATATGAAGAAGTCATAAACCTGGCTGATGATAAAACAAGAACCTCGATGCAGCCTAACGTGATTATTACATTAAAAAAAATTAAGATTTAATTCAACACATATCAAAATGCATGCTCACCGTTTCAGTGCAGTTCTCAGGCAATCTGTCATAAGATTATTGAATTATGACAGCGTTTATATATTGTATATTGTATATTCTCCCTCATCTGTTTGAATGAGCAGCTAGAAGAAGTAAAGCTTAAACTTTTCAAAATAAAAGTCCTGGTGTAATTTGGGTTTGTTTATAATTAAATGCCCCACATTAAGTCTTTTATATATATATATGAATGAATGAATGATGCATTTATATAGCGCTTTATTATGTATTGTTGTACACCCAAAGGGCTTTACAATCATGTGTGTGTGGGGGGGTCTCTCCTCAATACAGCATCCACTTGGCAAATATATATATATATCATTTTCATAGTCCCCGTCACAGAAAGCAAAGATTAAGAACATTATTTAACATGCAATATATAGATTTGATAACAATCAGCACAATAATCATTTAAAACTCATCGTATCCAGCATCGATTGACCTCTAATTCGTGATATATTACTACGATATACAGTGTTTAGTAAAACATGTTAAACTTGTAATTGCACTGTTGTGCAGTTGAATGTGCTGCAGCCTGTTTAATTACGTGAAGAATCTGAGTTATGTGTTATTAATTGTGTTTGTGCAAGTCCTAAAAAGTCTTATATTTGATTCAGGGAAAGCTGCAGAGACCCTAAAGCAGGCTTTCTCAGCGAAGGGCTTCTCTTACAGGAAAGTGCACACTTACTGAATGCATTGTGCTCTTGCACGGTGCAAAGACCTGTGAAGACGAATGAAATAAACCGGTGAAATGCATGCCATGTTTTGAGTTTATATGCATTTAGTAGAAATAAAACACTGTGCATCACATGACACAACAGGTTTACCCTCTGTGTCTTTCTCTCGTGTGATTTTGTGACGTATTAAAGCACATCTCTGTTTCTTTAGGAGATGACTTATCTTTGTATCCCAGCAGCAGATTCTCCCACGCAAAACCTGTGAGTAAGCATGCATTTCTGATGGGCTCGTTCTCTAATAGCTGTCCGATCTCTCTCGGCCACCAGTGGGCAGCGCGAGTCGCTGGGGCAATGTGAAGATGTGAAGGCTTTTCATAAACAAACGCTTTATAAGTTCTGCATTCACGCATGCTGTTGCCTCTCTCCTGTTCCTCAGCCTTCTCTAACACTGACTCTGATGCTAGTTTTTCATGCCGTATCAATCTAGTTACACCCTTGAGCTCACGTGCATGCACACACACATGCGCGCACACATGCACGCACGCACACACACTTCCTCTTGTGGCTCTCTTGGTGCAGGAAGGAAGTCGTGAGCTGGGTTCACAAGTGATGCATTGGCCGCACTACGCCTTTATTTTTATCCCCCCTTTACCATCAGCCCTCTTGTCACATTACAAACCTGTGAAACCCAGCCATGCGTAATGTGAAACTGACCCTCTTTAACCAAACTGGACCAGCCCAGCCCTTTCTCATCCTGGTCCTGTCAAAAGGATGGATGTTCTGGAGGAAACACCGCTGTACCTGCCATGCTTTTAGAAGAAACCACAGCCAGATTTCTGGATTTCGTGACAGACACTATCTGGACAGATTCAAACCTGTAGACAAAATCTGTATTTGTGCTTTTGCAAGTGAAAGTGTTTTATTTCTTGGAACCATTTTAGTGTGTGTGGTGTGTCTGTGGGTGCAGCCATTAGGTTTAAGCATGAAGATATCAACTCAACATACAGTGTGTGTGTGCGCAAGTGTGTGTGGATTGTGTGCGCAAGTGTTTGTGTGTGGCGGGTGTTTGTGGGGTGTGTGCGTGTGTGTGTGTGTGTGTTGGATGTGTGCACGAGTGTGTGGATTTGTGCACGTGGTGTGTGTTGGATGTGTGCACGAGTGTGTGGATTTGTGCACGAGTGTGTGTGTGCCTGTGTGTGTGTGTGTGTGTGTCTGTGTGTTGTGTGTGCGCGAGTGTGTGTGTCTGTGTGTGCCTGTGTGTGCGCGAGTGTGTGTGTGTGTGTGCAGCCATAAGGTTTAAGCATGAAGATATCAACTCAACATACAGTGTGTGTGTACGCGAGTGTGTGGGTGTGTGTGTGTCTGTGTGGGTGTGTGTGTGGGGTGTGTGTGTCTGTGTGGGGGCGCGAGTGTGTGTGTTGTGTGGGTGTGTGTGGGGGTGTGTGTGTGTTGTGTGTGTGTGTGTGTGGGGTGGGTGTGTGGTGTGTGGTGTGGCGAGTGTGTGTGTCTGTGTGGGTGTGTGTGTGTGTCTGTGTGTATGGGTGTGTGTGTGTGTGTGTGTGTGTGGTGTGTGTGTGTGTGCGAGTGTGGGTGTGTGAGAGAGTGTGTGTGTGTGGTGTGTGTTGTGTGTGTGTGTGTGTGTGTGTGTGGGTGTGTGGGTGTGTGTGTGGAGTTGGGTGGGGTGTGTGTGCGTGTGTGGGTGGCGAGTGTGTTGTGTGTGTGTGTGTGTGTCTGTGTGGGTGTGTGTGGGTGGTGTGGGTGTGTGTGTGTGTGTGGGTGGCGGTGTGGGTGTGTGTGTGTGGGTGTGTGTGTGTCTGGTGGGTGCGCGAGTGTGTGTGTGTGAGTGGTGTGTGTGTGTGTGTCTGTGGGGTGCGCGAGTGTGTGTGGTGTGAGTGTGTGTGTGTGTGTGTGTGTGTGTGTGTGTGTGTGTCTGTGTGGGTGCGCGAGTGTGTGTGTGTGAGTGTGTGTGTGTGTGTGTGTGTGCGTGTGTGTGTGTGTGTGTGTGTGTGTGTGTGCATTAGGTTTAAGCGTGGAGAAAT
>QVTF01010023.1:30000-156069 GCA_003573665.1 Oxygymnocypris stewartii | reverse complement strand
AGAGAGAGAGAGACTGTCTGTGTGATATCTATGTAGGTATGCAGGTTAGTGCTGACAGTGAATTATGCACAGCGTGTAATTGTGTTCGTAGACCAGAGAAAATAGCTCTTCTTCTGACATATGAATCATCACACACATGTCTTTCATTCTTACACAAGACAAATGTTCACACCAGGAACAAACCAAAACACATTCACTGTCACACAAACACTTGAATTACACCACATGCTTTATGACAGGTCTTTATTTGTATATGGTGCTCTGGAACAGTGTTATTTTGGTAACTGATATCCTACTATAGTTTTTGCTAATATTTTGAATTAGATTTATTTTATGTTTTCACTTAAATTTTTGTTTAGTTGTAGTTATTTTGTTGTTATTTTTTATTTATTTATATTTTAGCTTGTCATATCACGGTCACAAAATACAATCTATTGAGTTTTATTTTTCAGTTTGCTATGGAGCTATCTTTACAATTTGTTTTTAAATAAAAAAGAGACCCATTTCAAACTTCTCTTCGGCAACTTTACAATGTCTCATTTGTTAACATTGATGCATTATTAGTATTAACTTTGAGCAATAGGTTTTACAGCATTAATTATCCTTTGTTCATGTTAGTAGTTAATAAAAATACAATCGTTGTTTGTTCATGTTAGTTCACACTGAGTCTGAATGTACTGTTTGGATTAAAGCGTCTGCTAAATGCATAAATGTTGTTTTGTTTGCTCAAATAGCATTATAAAAAAATCTTATTTCTCAGGCTAGATCAGCCAGTGCGCATGCGCAGTCATGAGCACGCGTCTCAGAGTGTTGACTGTTTCTATAGAAACGGGGACTTCTAACGGCAGCTGCAGTGACGCACTGACTTTACCGATTAGCGATTGGCTCTTATATGAGTGATATGTCTTAGAACTTATTCACACAGCAGGATTGTGAATCGCCGACAGCTTCAGATATTTAGCATGCCAAATATTTCGCGCGTGTCGGCGCTCAGATCACGTCTTTGATAATTCACACTGCGCGATTGTCACTCGCGTGAATGATCATCGATTTGCCTCCGATGTCGGGCATTTCTCGACAATTTATCAAAACCTGTCGGCGAGTGAAAAATCGGGCAAAAATCATGCAGCATGAACTTGGCATTAGGTATTCTATAGTCTTAGGTATTACTTACTATTGGAGAAAGTGTAACGGTCAACTTGGATCAAGTGTGCCTTAATAACCAATCACATTACAGCCTTGACGTCATCCAATTCAAGTCCAGATTTGTGCGACACTCAATCGCCGTTTCCGGATACCATAGGAATGAATGAGAAGTGCCGTAAGATGAATCCTACCTGTCGCAAAAAGTTAGTGACTTCTCTTATAAAACGCTCCGGTTACTATGGTAACCTCGGTTCCCTGAGAGCGGGAACGAGACATCACGGAGATTTCTCCGTTATGGGAACTTCTTCCCTTCAACCTTTCCTGAAGTCCTATTGGCTCACGCCAGTCAAATGACTGGCCAATTGTCGCAAAGCATGCAAATACGACGAGCTCGAGACAGTATAAATGCGATGCTCGCGACAATTATATCAGAATCGGATACTGAACACCGTAAGCTGAGGAGTAGCGAACACGGCGTCTACCGTGATGTCTCGTTCCCGCTCTCAGGGAACCGAGGTTACCATAGTAACCGGAGCGTTCCCTATCGAGCTGTCACGAGACATCACGGAGATTTCTCCGTTATGGGAACGATATTAAATCCCACCGTGAGAGAGGCTACGAAGCCCTACCCCAAAACACAGCAGATAGAATACGCACGTAGACACTTCCCACAATAGTGACGCTGTAGGCGAGCTCACCGCTGATAGGTGGCTGTAAGCCAATAAGCGTCCAACCCAAAGGTATACAAATTTGCATATCTGGATAGAAATAACGTTGGCTGCGCTGAAACAGGGCAACTTGCACAACGAGCATAAGGAACTGCACAGACTGTATAGCATGACCCCAACCTAGCATGATAAAAGTATCGCTAGATAAAACAACACAAATACAGGAATCTGCACTGAGCACAGGGCAGAACAACCGTATTAGTAAAAGGGTATGCAGAGCAAACAATGTAGTAAACATGCATCAGCCACTTACCGACAGCACCTGGGAGGCAAAAGACTGAACGTCCAGCCTGTAAAACCTGGCGAAAGTATTCTCAGAAGACCAGCCGGCTGCAACACATATATCTTGAATAGACATACCTCTCGACCAAGCCCACGAGGAAGCCATGGCCCTCGTTGAATGCCCCCTAATGTGTAAAGGACATTCCAAACCTTGGTTCGTATACGCAGCCGTAATAGCGTCTACGATCCAGTGGGAGAGCCTCTGTTTAGACACAGCACGGCCTCTCGCACAACCACCATAGCATACAAATAGCTGGTTAGATTGACGAAAGCTCGCCGAACGGTCGATGTAAATCCTCAAAGCCCTGACAGGGCACACCGAAGTCTGAGCATCTGCCTCACTCGAGGCTGCTGACTCGGAAGACAAGGCAGACAGAGAAACAGTCTGTATCTTGAAGGGTGTAGAAAGTGATTTAGGTACATACCCCATTCTTGGCCGGAGAGTGACGCTGCAGTCACCGGGTCCAAAGCGAATACAGTCACTATCCACAGAAAAGGCGTGCAAATCTCCTATGCGCTTGGCTGACGCGAGTGCAAGAAGGAGTGCAGTTTTGAGAGACAACTCCTTCAAACCCACTGATGATAACGGCTCAAAAGGTGGCTGAGAGAGAGCTCTTAATACCACCTCTAGGTCCCAAGGCGGAACCGAAGGTGGCCTCGGAGGGTGTAGCCTTCTCGCTCCCTTAAGAAAACTCACCACCATGGGGTCTCTGCCGATCGACTGGCCACCCTGCGGTGAACGGAACGCGGCAATGGCCGCCACATAGACTTTTAGCGTCGAGGGTAACGATCCACTATCCAGCCTGTACTGCAGGAAACTCAGAACATCCAACACGGTGCAAACAACCGGGTCGATGTGAGCCTGATGGCACCATTTCACAAACACTCCCCATTTTAAGGCATATAATCGTCTTGTAGAGGGTGCTCGCGCTTCCGTGAGTGTGCCGACCACACGAGCCTGCAATGCATCTAGCTCCCCTGACAACCCTGAAGCAACCACACATGAAGGTTCCATAGTTCTGGGTTCGGGTGCCACACCGAGCCGTCCACCTGAGATAACATGTCCTTCCTAACCGGAATCGGCCAGGGGGGGGCTATCAGCAGCTCTGTCAGGTCCGGAAACCAAGGCTGGTTCGGCCAGTTCGGAGCTATGAGTATGACGGACGCTCGCTCCTCCCTGATCTTGCATAACACCAGAGGCAATATCTTGATCGGAGGAAACGCATAAAGCCTGGCTGTCGGCCAGCGCGCTGTGAGCGCGTCCCCTTCCAACGGGGAGTGGGACAGAGAGAAGAACGACGGGCAGTGTGCATTCTCGCTCGTAGCGAATAAATCCACTTCTGCTTCCCCGTAGAGGTTCCAAATCATCCGAACCGACTCGGGGTGTAACCTCCATTCCCCTTGAGGAATTCTCCTCCTTGAAAGCATGTCTGCCCCGCGATTCAAAAGACCGGGGATGTGCGTTGCTCTGATGGATAGAAGGCGAGAATCCGCCCATAGCAGTAACATCGCTGCCTGCTTGCACAAAGCCTTGGAACGGACGCCGCCCTGGCGATTTATGTACGCGACTACAGACGTGTTGTCGGTGCGAATCAGTACATGCTGCCGTTCCAGTTGTGCTTGAAACTCCTTCAGAGCTAAAAAGACTGCTTCCAATTCCAATCGGTTTATGTGCCACCGGATCTGAGGCTCTGACCACTGCCCCGAAGCTGGCATCCCCTCGCACACCGCTCCCCAGCCGAGCGTCGATGCGTCTGTTGTGACCACCACGCGTGAAGTCACCAACCCCAGGGGGACTCCCCGGCTGAAGAAATTCGGGTTGCGCCACGGAGCCAGAGCTTCGATGCAGCCGCGGGTGACCGCGATACTCAAACGTCCCGAGGTCCATGCCGTCCAGGGGACTCGAGTTTTCAGCCACAGCTGCAGTGGTCGCATGTGTAATAAGCCCAGATGACACACTGCCGAAGCTGACGCCATGAGTCCCAGTAGTCTCTGAAATTCTTTCAAATGAACAGAGCTGCCTTCTCTGAAATGGCGTAGGTAAGACAAAATGGCCGCCACGCGCTCTCGCGAGAGGCGGGCTCTCATTTCTAGGGAGTCTATGCAAACTCCCAAATACAGAATGGACTGACTCGGGGCGAGAATGCTCTTTCGCCTGTTCACACATAGCCCTAGGGACTCCAGGTGAATAAGCAGCGAGTCTATATGGCTGAGTAGCGTGTCCCGGGACTGAGCTAAAATCAGCCAATCGTCCAGATAATTTAGGATGCGCATCCCGCCCGCTCTGAGGGGGGAAAGTGCTGCATCCACGCACTTTGAAAATGTGCGCGGGGCCAAAGCCAGCCTGAACGGGAGAACAGAGTATTGGTACGCTGTGTTCTCGAAAGCAAACCTCAGAAACCGTCTGTGATGCGGCGCTATCTGAATGTGAAAGTACGCGTCCTTCAAATCCACGGACGCAAACCAGTCCCCGGGGCGAATCTGCGCCAGGATCTGCTTCAGCGTTAACATCCTGAACGGACGTTCGCAAAGCGCTCTGTTGATGGGTCTGAGATCCAAAATTGGGCGAAGCCCCCCATCCCTCTTGGGTACCACGAAGTAGCGGCTGTAAAACCCGCTCTCCAGCTCGTGTGGTGGGACTCGCTCTACTGCTCCTTTCTCGAGCAGACAGCCAATCTCTTGCCTCAGAGCCTGGGCATTTCGAGGCGATGTTAGAGACTGCACCACGCCATTGAAACGGGGTGGTCTGCGTCTGAATTGAAGAGTATATCCCCGCTCTATCACGTTGAGTAGCCAACGCGAGATTCCCGGAATAACCTTCCACGCGCTTATGAACTGACGCAGCGGCTTTAGCTGCTCGGTCGTTGGGTGCGCGGCTATAACCTGTGTTGGATGCGGACCTGCACTGCACTGAGGCGGGGCAAGGGGAACCGCATTTATTGAGTGAGGAGGAGAAAGCTCTTTTTGTGAGAAAGTATGCATTTTTATTGAATGGACACTCAACACACACACATTTGAGCAGCTGAACTTTGGGCGCTTGGGAGCCGGGCTGCTCTCGCGCTCTCCTCCCTCCCTCCGATCGTCAGGAAGACGGCTTAGCAGCCGGGGGCGGGCGAGAGTCGCGTCGCGGGCTTCTCCGCTGACCTTGGCGCTTCCTGCCGGAGCCCCACACCTTCCTCCGGACGTCTGGCTCCTGTCGAGGAGCAGTAGCAGTAGCCCCAGCCTGGGCAGGCCTGGCAAAATCTCTCCGCTGGGCAGAGCCATGCGCTGACGAAGATCTGGATCTAGCAGTCTGTTGCTGGGGGGCGCGTCTAGGCATCACGTGACTCATCGCTTTCGCGCGCTTTTGAGTCTCAGCGAATCGCTCGGTTATGGTCTCCACGGCATCACCGAAGAGGCCGGAGGGAGATATAGGAGCGTTTAGGAGCACCTTTCGATCGGCATCCTTTAGGTCAGCCAAATTTAGCCAGAGGTGCCTCTGAAGGACGACCATAAAGCCCATGGCCTTACCCACAGACTGGGCCGCTCGCTTCGTCGCCATCAACGCGAAGTCCGTTGCAGCGCGCAGATCCTTCGTCGCCTCAGGAGTGAGGACTCCGCCCTCCGCCGTTTGCAGGAGTTTGGCCTGGAACACCTGCAGCACTGCCATGGCGTGCAACGCTGATGCCGCCTCGCCATCAGAGGCATACGCCTTATTAGCGAGATGGGCGGTGGTTCTGCACGGCTTCGACGGCAGGCTGATGTCCGGGCCTAGGGACTTCGCTGCTGCAGGGCACAGGTGTGCAGCAACGGTCTCCTCGACGGGGGGAGAGCGCACGTAACCGTGGGCCTCCGCCCCATCCACGTGGGAGAACATGGCCTGCGTGTTCGAATGGACGCGCGCCGATTGGGGCGCAGACCACGTCTTCACGAGCTGTTCGTGAACATCGGGGAAGAAAGGCACCGATGTCCTTGCGTCAGCTTTGCGTGTGGACCTGAAGTACCACGAGTCGAGCTTACTCCTGACAGGCTCCTCCGGAGGATTCCAGGTGAGCTCCAACTCCTGAACAGCTTTCGACAGAACCTTCATGAGCTCCTCCTGGAGGCCTGAAGGCTCTGAGCTGCCTAGCTGCTCGGGCTCCGATCCAGCCCAACCGTCCTTCTCCGAGGCCGAGATGGACATGGCCTCGTCGCCCTCCTCGTGGCCAAAAGCTACGAATCCCTCAATATTGGAAGGGGGGCGGAAACAGTCCTCGGGGAAAGAGATCGGCGAATGCGGCGACCGTTGGGTTCGGCGGCACGGCAAGACGACGCTCCCGCCGCCAGGAGAGGGGGGGCTCACCAGCGGCACGCTGGCGGCAGTGAGCCCCACCCCGAACAGGCCGCGAACCACATCGCGGCGGGCCCGGAGCACGCGGACCGGCAGGTCCGCGCAATGTCCACAGTCGGACTCGTCCAGCGCCGCCTCGGCGTGGGCCAGGCCCAGGCAGGCGACGCAGTGGAGATGCTGATCCAGCGGTTCGATGGGTCCCGCGCAGATCTTACACACTGAAGCCATCACGAGTTCAAGGTGAAGTAAAAGATTCTGATATAATTGTCGCGAGCATCGCATTTATACTGTCTCGAGCTCGTCGTATTTGCATGCTTTGCGACAATTGGCCAGTCATTTGACTGGCGTGAGCCAATAGGACTTCAGGAAAGGTTGAAGGGAAGAAGTTCCCATAACGGAGAAATCTCCGTGATGTCTCGTGACAGCTCGATAGGGAACATAGTTTTTTTCAGTGTAAACTCGAAAAATAGTTCAATCCAAAAGTAGTGTTTACTGTAAAACACGTTGAAGATTAGCCGATAGGCTGTCGATTCATTAAATGATGAGCTGTTTCCTCTAAAAAGCTGTTTATTCCGTGTAGTGAAGTCTCTCCTCCATGACATCATTAAAAACGGCCTCTGGTCTTCTTTCCGTTAGCATTAGCTGTACGCTTTTTCGACTAAAGTTTGCAGGCTCGCCTTCTTTGTGACAGCTATTCACTATAATTATGACAGTTATATATTTAGTATATTAGTAAATTCCACTCATTTACTGCAAGGGGCTCCAGCATCGCAAAAATAATTGCGAAAATACAAAACTGTATACATTTGATTTAACTAATGTTAAGTTTGTTAACAGATACAACTTTTGATTTGAAAGCGTATTTGTAAATGTACTGTACATATCAAATTTTACAACTTTTGAAATGTGTTACTGAATGTAAAAATTTGCATTAACAAAGATGAATAAATGCAGCTGAAGTATTGTTTTTGTTAGTTCATGTTAACAGATTATAGGTAAATGTTAATAATGAAACCTTACTGTAAAGTGTTACAAAAGCACACTTTTCAGAAAATCCACTGGCAATAATATAAACAAGTCTACTATATAGTCCCAATAGTATGTAAAATGGCATTTATTTTGTGCATCTGAAATTTCTACGACTCGTTACTTTCAAATGTTCTGTTAGATCAGAACATAACGGTAGTTATGAGGGAAATATATGCAGTCTGGGAACAGCCTGTGTGTGAGTTGCTCTTGAGTAATGTATCCTGACATCATCCATTATTACTGTAGATGAAGCTGGACATCTTTGCCCAGTGGAGACAGAGCTGTGTTAGGTTACCATTACCTGCCTGGTGTCAGCTTACTGCAGAAACAGTGTCCAGGTGAGCAGCACACACTCTGGTTCATGCATCAGAAAACTGAATAGAAATTGATATAGAAATAAATAAATACAGCCTAAAGGGACATCATGAAGGTAAGTAATTATTTGTTTCTATCATCGTTCCTCTCCATTAGTGCTAATGGCTTATTCGCACTGTTCTAGAATATTCTCTGGCCAGTTGCATTAACATAGTCACCATGTTAAGACTTTGTCTTAAGAACCAGTTTGAATAACTAGCCTCAATTTTCAGGGTTTTAAATTAGACCAATATACATTTTTATGTAACTGGTTTAAAAAATGTATGACCAGTCTTGCAGAAACAAATTAGGTGACTGACTTTTAAGACGATCTTATCAGTTTGTGCATCTGGCCCCTGTATATACCGCATGTTGTGTTTTTGATAGGTGGTTAACTGCTTAACTAGCAGAACCAGCAAGACTTCCAGCATGATTTCTACAGCGTCAGAAATCATGCTGATTAACTAGGTTTTCCTTGCCCATGCTGGTTCACCAGCTAAGCACAGAACCAGAATAAACTATTTTTATACTGCATGGTCATTTTATCAGTATGTGTATTTGATTTATAAAAAAATAATAATTTACATTACAAATGATTGTATCGGTGATGGTCATACTTTTTAGTGGCAACTATTAATAAAGAATTAACACTTTTTGTTAAAAAAAACAATTGGAATATTGGAAATATTTTTTAACCTTAAAAGTAACTGAAATAAAATACAAAATATTTTTTTAAATGTATGAAAATTAAGGGTTTATAACTTCCTTGATTAAACTTTGAAATACCTACAACTACATACCAAAATAGCAAGAAAACCTTGTGAAATGTAAATGTTGTAAATTCTTCAAACTTTAAATCATAGCAGTTTTATTATGCATTACTTCTTATAGCCCTAAAGATTAAAGCTAAAATTTAAATATTCTAAAATAAATATAGAGATAAAATAAATGTACTGAAAAACTGGAATTGATCTAAAACATCTAGCAGCCACCAAAACAATCATACCAACACCCTAGCAAGTGTAATTTTAGTATAATTTATATATTATTGTAGTTTTTTGTTAATACTTTGAATGAGATGTTATTTTTATATTGTGTTTTCAGTTTAATTTGACAAAGTTTTAGTAATTTTGTTGAATGTTTTTACCTAGTATTATTATAAAAACATATCTATAGCTTATTTGTTTCAGTTCACTTAATTTTAGTTATTTTAGTACTTAGTTAAACTAAATTAAAAAAAGAAAGTTGCCTTGGCAACTAGGCAAATAAAATAAGTTACATTTTGTATATTTTATTTATGTTCAATGTGTATCTTATTTCACGTAATACATTTTTTTTAATGGTTTTTAACTATATAAACTACTCCGTACACTTTAGCAATGGGATAACAATCCTAGCATTGATTGCTATTAGCAAACACCACTTCTATATTCTTCAGAGAATGCAAAAATCTAGTTGTTGCTATAATTTGGTCACATTTCTTGTCCCCCTCTGTCAGATCTGTGTGTTCCGGCTGCAGACTCACCAGTGGTGCTTCCTGTTGTGTAACGTTATCTTGTTTCACGCGCTGCTGTTTGGTGGTGACATAGTGGAAGAGTTTCTCCTGCAGTCATCTCCCGCCGCTTACTCTGACCACTTTGTCCTAGAGGTCCGGGAACGTGCACGCAAACTGGACCTGACTGAGACCAGGCTCAACACCTCACAGCTCTACCCCATTAACACCGAACCCTGCCTTCATCATCAGGACCTTCTCATCCTCACACTGGTCCTGAGTTCCCCTGGAAACTCGAGTCAGAGGGAGGCGGTGCGAAACTCCTGGGCCAATCAGACGTTGGTGCACAGTATTGCCATGCGGACGTTGTTTTTCATAGGCTCCTCCCATTTAGAGGCGGCGCTTGATGTGATGAGGGAGGAGTCTGAGCACTACGGTGACATCGTGCAGTTCGAGGGAGGTGTTTCAAGGGGCGACTGGCAGAGAGGACACTGGGAACAAGTTAAAATGGCGCTTCGATGGATCCTACTTTTTTGTCCACAAGCCCGATTTATCGTCCTATCTGAGGATTCTGTGTATTTAAACCTTCCTGCACTTACATCATACCTGCTAGGACTGAGAATGCACCCTGATGACCTTTACCTAGGCAGGGTCATCCATCGGGCCGCACCTGAGCGGGACCCCGACAAACCGCATTACCTGCCCTATAAAGTGTACCCTGACAAGTATCTTCAGGACTACTGCTCTGGCCCTGCCTTTCTTCTGTCTCAAGATGTTGTGAGAAAAGTTTATGTTGCCGCTGAGGATGTATCGTTGCCCCTCCCCTCCGACGTCCTGATTGGCCTGTGTGCAAGACGGGCAGGTGTGGTGGCCACTCACAGCGCTCGGTTTTCTGGTGACCGACACATCCGCTATAACCCCTGCTGCTACAACTTCCTGTTCAGCTCTGCCGGTATCGGGGTGGGGATGATGGACATGGCCTGGCAGGATTTAGGGGCGGGAAAGGGGAGGAGCTGTGGCATGCTGGAGACTTATTACAGTTTGGTAGTGTGCAAAGCAATGACCTATCTGGACAAACTTTCTTTTCTGAATAACGACAACTCACAGGGATAGAACAGATGGGGATAGTTGCGTGTATAAATTATTGTAAATATTCACTTTATCAAAATATGCGAAGAATTCAAGTTTTTCTGTGTGCATACATTTTCTTTTACTCTAAAATGCCTTAGTCAACATATCAAATGTAAAAGGTAAGCTGGGGTAAGAAATTAATTTTAAAAAATTAACAAGGAGGCTTTAACTTGATATAAAGTGACAGTAAAGACATGTTAAAAAGGAATTATATTACCAATTATCGCTGTTCTTTTGAACTTTCTTGAGCAGCAAATCTGCATATTTGCATATCTGTCCGCATCTGAAAACTTTCATTGTATTCAATATGATGGATGTTTTGAAAATCTATACTTTTAAAGACTTTACTTTTCTTTAATCTGTTTAATCCAGAATAATTTCTGAAGACTGGAATAATGATGCTGAAAATTCAGCTGTGCATCACAGAAATAAATGATGTATATATTTAAATTATTTGCATATTATTATAAATAGTATTATCCCACAATTTAATCGTTTTTATCAAGTAAATGCAAACTGTCCCAAATTTTTGAACAGTATAGTGTTTATCACATTACAGAAAATTAGGTTGCAAACTTAACTTCACCTTGACTCTAATGATAATTAATCTACAACAGTGTTAGAAGCACTAGAAAAAGTGAGTGTGAATTATTTATTGCTGTGTTAACAGAATGTAATGAGTTTGATTAAAAATAAATGAGCATATTACAGGCAACAGATACACGCTCTTGTCTATTTTCATAAATGAGTGTATATTAAAAGGTTGTTTGTATTTTACATTTGCATATGGTCTCATTAGGCTTTTAAAACCGTCTGTTTGGCCCTCTAGTGTTAAGACTGATATACTGCTCCCTCAACATATGGAGTGATTTACAATTCTAATAAATAAAACGCTATGCATCCTGCAAATAAGCTTGTACAAAGCGTCCAAGATTTGTGGAAGCCATTTATATTAGATTGGACCAGCCAGAAACAACATAAAATCAGATACCACGTTTCAGCTGGATTTTCCAATTTATATAATGTTTGATATAGAAAGATGTGCTTGTGAAAAAAAGAAAACGGGCGTTTAAGCATTTAAACATTTTTATTACAAAATGAGCACATACAAAAAAGATAATGTACAAGCTTTGAAATTAAACAATGAAAACAAAACCAAAAAACATTTCAGCGATGCCACTTTTAAATTCATCATTAGTAGTAGTAATAAATAAGGTACAAAAATTCCACCAAAAGAGAATTCTAACATTTTACACAAATTTTTTTTACTCGACCAGTTACGTACTAGCACACCAGCAGGAGGCGCTATTGCTTTAATATGAATAATAGTCTATATTCTGCTAGAAAATCCGCTAGTGAAAAAACACCCACAGCACGCGGCACCCCTGTCACTGGCACTTTTAGGACAACATTATTAAGTTTTTTTGTTGTTTTTTTATGCAAGCAGCAGCAAAAAATCAATCTAATATCATTAGTAGAACATCTGCACTAGTCTTTATTTTCTCTATGTAGCTGTATATTTCCATTTAGTCATGTATATATTGAAACCTGAGAAAAACATGCATTTTAAAACTGTTGTGCTTTATCATACTCTGTTAGTCCTGACCCTGCCATGAGACAGGGAGAAAGAGAGAGCGAGACTGGAAAAATGGATTCACATGCCCTGGAGACAGTCTGAAAGCGCTAACTGACAATAATAGAGATGAAACAGAAATAGGCACAAGGAATGAGAGATTGCGAGAAAAATGAGCTTGTTCCAAAATCTAGTCAGCCTCCTACTTAGATTAGACAACAGCATATGCAATGTGTCCTATGTAGTGACTAAGATTAAATATATATTTAACAGAGATGTAAATCACAGAACGCATTGCGTCAAGCTCGGTCACAAAAGATGGTGGAGAATGCGGGCAAAATCATAACTATAATCCATTCAGTGCCCAAATATATTGATTAAAAACAGTGGACCATTTAACCAATATACGTGCATGCTTACAATTTTAAGCAAAGTGCTTTGTTAGCTTAGCAATATGCTAATAGGAAACACTACACTGTAAAAAAGTTATAAATAATATATTATTGATCATTTACATTACTTATATTTAAGTATGCTTTACAACAAATGAATATTAATTTTTTTCCTTAAATATTTCATGTTTGCGGTGAAAATATTTCATAATTGCTGTTTCGTTCCCTTGTGAAAATAATTTATTCTCCCATAATTTTTCCAGTGTATCTGAAGTCGGATCTCTTGTGCACTTTGTATATTTGATGCTGTCTATGTACTTTGTTTGAAATTATTCACTTAAAATGTTTTTTTTGTTATTATGCTGCCTTAGAAGGTAACTACCTATGTAGGGCATCTCACTAGATTTCAAACACACCCTTAGAAAGTGAGAGAATGTAAACATTAATAATTTAAGACTGTTAAAGAAAAAAAGCATGACAAAAGAGAAAGCAAATAGGAAGTAAACATTAACACGAATAAAACTGTTAAACGGAGAAAGACTGACTATAGACAGACATGAATGAGAGAGGTAAAGATCATGTAAACATTAACGATCTAAGAAAGACTTCCAGAGAGAAAGATTGTGTTGCAAAGTTCGCCAGAGTGGTAGAAATGATGCCAGTGAGAGGGTGGCCTTGGAAAACTAAGAGTGCAAACAGGACAGCGAATCAAAACCCATAATACTCCCACTCCGCTGCCGTGTCTGACCAATCAGCAAGCGGAATGTCAGTAAGGTCACAGCACCAAAGGGAGAAACACACACGAACACGACCAACCGCATGCGAAGCATTCCCGCAAACCAACTCAAACATGAGGTAAGGTTTTAATAATTTTGTGTTATTTCTAAATAAATTAAATATGATTCCATTGCAAAAAAAATTAACTATACAAAATTAAATACGTACCCACGATATCTACAGTTAGTAATAAATTATGATTGTTAAATACTTAAGGCATTTCAACGGACATAACCCTGTGTAAACAATCAACACGAGCCATCATCCACCAATCAGCACACAGAACACCGGGGGAGGAGCCAACCACAGGCAAAAATGCAGCTCAACGGCTGAAACCAATATAGATTTCTTTTTTACAGAAATGTTTTTTCAAATTTACTTTTAGGTCAAATGAAGCAAAATTGAACAAAAATAAAAATATGCTTTATAGAGAAGGCAATTTCAGAATGCATTTTGATAAGCTAATTTTTATATTGGTGGAGAATGCGGGCAAAATCATATGATTTATGATTTTCTGAAAAATTCTGAGTTTATATATTGTAATTCTGACTTATTCTCAGAACTCTGAGTTTACAAATCTTTGCATTTTGGTTTCCTTTTGCAAGGAATAAGTAATAAAACAAGTATTTGACCTTTATCTCTCAATAGCGTGGGGGAACTATGACGTAACTCTTTGGGCGGATCGGCTGTTTGCATGAAACTGGTTCCCTCGACAAAAAGCCAATAGGATTTTTTCATAGGCTTTTGGACTGTCGCAAAACATAAGCTCTGTGTTCAGTCATAGTTCATGAAACTTACAAGTTTTGTCCATCAAGATGTCTTCACAAAATAAGTTAACTGACGAATTTTAAAGCCTAAATAAAAGCGCCAGAACTGAAAAGCTAAACTTAGGCTATAAACAAACTACTGCACCACGGTCGCTCGCCTTCAAAGTCACCACCATCACGCTCCCGACAACTTTCTCAAACTTATTTTTAACGTGTTCAGTGAAAAGGATTTACACTGTATATGAATTTTAATCCACGCTACATGAACTGTTTCATATAAATTGGAATAAATACAAAACTAGAGCCAAACTGAAACTGAAATGAGACATTAGTTATAAATAGTATAGTGAATAAATGAAATAATCATAACAGAAACACATATCAAAGCACGTATTTCTGTACATTTCGAAATAGGTGCATTAAAAAAATCAATTATTCCTTGATTCATATGAATTAAAAACGTATCGCCGCATATTTAAACTTTTAAATAACAGCAGAGTGAGAAAGTTTTTGGATATGGTAAGATTTAACTTATTTTAGTGAAGTACGCACCACATTTTGTTAGGGTGGGGTACACAATATGCTATTTTATCCTTGCTTCTAGGAAATGCTCAATCTATATGCTTTCTAACAGCTTCATGTGGCAATATGAATAAACATTTAATTTTAACGTGGCACTATGCATCATTAAACTTTCACTTTCACCACGTAAAGCCGGTAAATGTGGTGTTTACATGTAATAATCGTAATATGAGTTTACCTTATGGTACGAACAAGTCTCCGCATCAGTAAGTGATAAAACGAGCATGTTCCATCCGAAGCCTTGTCGTATTTCGGGACAAAGCACAAAAAAAATTAATAAATTGTCGAACAAAAATATAAAATGCGGGAAACGATTAATTGATAATATCAAAATTATTTGTATTACAAATTATACTACAACTGCAACATACTATAAATTGATAAACCGTTTGCGTGATGACGTTGAATGTCTCCGACAGCGCCTGTAGTCCCATTGAGCAAGCCTTTTTTAAGAAACGTAACCGCTTAAAAAAAAAATCACGAGTGTGGTGTAACTGATGTGTTTTATGTCGTAGAATAAAACGTGAAAGTATCTTGAGCTTGTGTGAACCACGGACCTTATTTAAGGGATTTAATCAAAAACCCATTGAATCTGATGGAACCGGAAGTGCTAAAAATGCTAACTCACTTCTGGGTTTTTGCCTACAAAATGACATCATCGTTCCACCACTCTATTTTGACTATTTCCCACAATTCCAGAGTTTGTTCTCAGAGTTGTGTGAAAAATGTCTAAATAAGATAAAAAGTCGTAATTACTTATTTGTATTTTTTTATCCCATAGTGAAAACAAGCTTCCATAGTTAACAGCTTATATAGGGTATATTGCTAGATTTTGAACACACCCTGAAATAGACAGTAAAAGAAAAAGCCAAATTTACATATCACACAAAATTTTACCAGACGTTTTGGGAAAAAAACTATCCATATAAAAAGAATACCCTTGTTGCAAGTTGTTAAAATGAAACGTAAAAACAACTAAAGTGATTAATCCTATAAGCAACTAAAGCCAGAAACCTACGCATTGCATAATGTGCATTTTTGCAAATTTCAGTGCTCAAACTTTTGCATCATTAAACCGGATGTGCTATTGTTTGTTTCGCTAGCTGTAAACAGGTCAACTTTAACTAGCTCAGCAAAATTCAGGAAATTTGAGCTGAAACAGAAAACTACCTGCGTATGTTTCGGGCCAAATATGAATAATTCCTGCATCCGTTTCGACCCGCTTGTGTGCTGTTGGCGGATGGTCCTTTATCAAACGACATTCTACATTGTAGTTCTAGCAATACAGCATAGCAACCAGCATAGCAACCACGAGGGGAGACCTGTCACACAAGAACACGGTTGGACACACAAGCCCCGCCCCCTCCAAACACTGCATGTTTTAAATACCAATAATAAATACAGAAACCATGGCAGCGCAGCACCAGAGTGAGGCCGGGCACTTTAGCTATGCTCACATGTGCTTTTTTCAGTAGGCATTTAGGATCAAAGGTCATGGCAGGGTCTCTCTCTCGTGCACACATACACACACACGCACGCACACGCTACATGAGTCTGATAATGTTACGGATCGTCACAGCTTAAAAGGAGCTAATACACCTCCATGCATTCGCGCACACAAGCACACGCACACTTCCAGGTGTACCTTGAAATAACAACCCAAGCACAGATGCATGCAACTACTACTGCGCCTATCTACACGAATCCACCAATCACGACATTCTCGGCCTACATTTTTTTTTTGTAAGACAACAGCCCTCCTCCTGCTGTCTCGAAAATGAGTTGCTTTTGTGTTTTCGTATTTTGTTCTTGTTGTTGCGTGTTCTTTTTTGGCTTCTCTACATGCACCGTCGTGCACCGCTAACCCATGAAAATATTAACACACATACGCACACCAAGATGGTGAACAAGCTCACAAACGCAAACAACCCAGTGTGTAAGACTAAAGCAGTATTGCAGATCAGAAATACAGTGGACACACACACACACTCCAGCAGCTAGATTTGACAGTGTCTTATCCGCCATCGTGTATACATTATATTTAGTTTGTAAGTGTGTGTGTGTGTATTGTATGCAAGCTGAGGGTTTTTAGTAAAGTTCATGGCTTAAGGAATTGCACAAATACACACACATGCTACAGACACACACCATTTCCATAAAGACAGAATCACTCCTCGCAACAGACCTTTTAGTTTCTACCAGCACGTGTGTGTGTGTGTGTGAGTGTGTAGTGTCAGTTATTGTCATTGGCTCAGTAAAGCGTGTGAGTGTGTGTTTAGTGTGTGTTGGATGGCTCATCATACTCATTATGTGTGTAGGTAATATACAGTGTGTGTGGATGGAAATGTCTGTGGATGTATAAGAGTGAAATAGAGCATGTGTGTGTGCGAGTTATTTGTTAATGCGTGTTATTTCGCAGAGTGTGTTTCAGCTCTCGGGGGTGAGCTGTGTTTGGATGTCCACTCTGCAGATGGGACACTTCCTACTGGTGGCCAACCACTGATCCACACACGCCTGATGGAACAAATGCATACAGGGTAACCGCCTGAAAACAGAGAGAGAGAAATGGTTTATTAGGAGGAGTAGAACTGCATTAACAATTTAGCATACTGCATTTTGTATTCTGACATGCTCCATTCTTGTTGTGTTTAGTAGTGGGCATCCTGTATTTTGCATTGTTGTTAAATAGAACTCAAGCTATTAAGAATAGTTTTTAATATAAAAAAAAAAACAGTTCTTAGGTCAAATTGACTTAATAAAAAATATTTGCATATATAAAGAATATTCCTTTGTAAATGGTTAAAATGGAGATTAAAAACTAAAATATGGAAATACAATAAAAAAAATGTTAGATGAAAATTGAGCAGGAAAACGTTTAAATTGATGTTCTAAAGCTGCTAAAACTAAAATTAATTAATCAAAGCTCAAATTAAATATGAAAAAAAATGACAAATGTACATGATAATTACTCAAACTAAAATTAAAAACTGAAAATAAAATTAAATGGCTATTAAAAATATCCAAAAATGCTATAACAGTATATAAATATTAAAATATCAATGTTACTTTGTAGCATTTATTGTGTAGTTTAATGATGCAAACTTTTGTACCTCCTGTGGTTTTAAATTAATATTTCAATAATTTAAAACATTTTCATACAAATAATTATCTACTCATCAACTCCTGAACCTCCTGGTATAATACTTTGGTTCAAACTATTTTTAAATTAATTAATAATTTATTATAATTAATAGGAAGGATGCAATAAATTGATTAAATGTGACAAGAGACATTATGCAACAAAAAAGTATTTCAAATAAACTGTTATTTTGTTCATGGTTTCCATAAAAACATGAAGCAGCACAACTGTTTTCAACATTAAAATCTGAAAATCAGAAAACAGAAAATCAGAATATTAGAATGATTTCTGAAGATCATGTGACACTGAAGACTGGAGTAATGATGCTGAAAATACAGCTTTACATCACAGCAATAAATTACATTTTACAATATTTTCAAATGAAAAACAGTTATATTAAATTGTAATAATATTTCAGAGTATTACTGATTTTATTATATTTTTGATCAGATAAATGCAGCCTTTGTGAGCAGAAACGACTTAATTCAAAAGCATTTTCAAAAATGATTATCTTAAAAAAAAAAAAAAAAAGGAATCTTACTGACCCATATTTTTTATTAATAATATATTTTCATCTGTCTTTATTATATACTACCTGACATCTTCTCCATCCTCCAGCATGGAGAGGCAAATGGTGCATTTCTCATCCACATCCGACTCTTCTTCGCTCTCCCATATCTTCAGATCTAGCGGCTTCCGCTACAGACACAAAAAGGCACACAAGTGTGTAAGCAGCAGAAACCTGTAGGTTGGACATGAAAATGAATGTGTGACTGTGAACAGTGCGTGTATGCAGGGCCGTAGCTGGGGTTTGCAGGACCCCGGGGCCGGTGGTACCAGCGGGCCCGGTTTGAAATGGTTTCATTTGTATGTTCGTTCTATTTATTAATTTGTGCTTTTACACAATGCTTAAGTTTTCTCAAGGTAGTAGGTGTCCAGGTACAGAAACCGAATAATCAAATGTAGAACAACACTGCATAGGCTTTACTTTAAAAAATAAATATACAGTCAAACCAAAATATATTCAAACACCTTCAGTATCATCACAGATTATTCGCCATAGTTTAGAAAATGGTAATACAATTAGACAAGAACTCAAGTTAAACTGCATCAGAACAAATTAATCTTGATAATGTCAGATAACTGATAGAAAGGTTTTTAATGGATTACAGTGAAATTCAGACAAATGTTATGACCATATTTACACAACTATCAAAAAGAAAACACACATTGTTTTCATGTTTAAACTGCGATTTGTATTTGTTCGTTCAGATGCAGGAGGTGAAGGAGAGCTCGATTCGGTGTTTCTGTCCGTGAGACACGGCTCTCTGCGTGTGCACCGAACACGGCGTGAGTACTCAGTTCAGCTTTTCCGCATCTTGTGTTTGAATGCTTTAAACTATTTTTAATGTTTAAATTGGCAAGGCTTAAAAAAAACGTGCAAATGATATGCTTTCATGTCGACGCGCAGCAGTGGCCCGTCAACTGTGCTGTGTTTTATGTACACAGCTGTTTAATGTCACAGTAATGTACATTTATGTTTAATGTACCTTCTTGTATTTATGGGGGAAGGTGAATCTCTCTATGGTGGTCTGTATGGCCCCTCGGCTGACGCTTCCCAATCGATCCTCCAGCTGTAGCAGCTCCTGCACACGAGAACAGATCCAGAGTTAAAGAGCAAGACATGAACGTATGCGAGTTACTGTTCATCTGGCTGTGTGTTTTACCTCATAACTCTCCCGAACAGCAGACGAGTGTCTGCTGGCACTCAAGCTCTGCAGCGCCAGCAGGTGGAGCTGTGGATAAGGATAATTCCTTATCTCATGGACAACCTACAGAAAACACAGCATACATGACTTAAACATTAAAGGCCCACATTCATCACTTGCACTTATTATAAAAGACTTATAAAGAAAGAAAGAAAAATCGATAAATAAAACTATATATATATATATATATATACACACTAACCACTTGGGTGGAGGAGGTGTTCCTGGGGAGGTGGTGCATTCTGGGAGAGGCCAGGTAATGCTGGTAGGGTTGAGGGATCTGCTGCAGAGGATACTGATGTGGCACTCCTGCATCCACGCTTAGGTCCCTAAAAGCACACATTTTCATTTTATTAAAAGCAATTTAAAAACAACATCAGCAGCAGAGAATTTATGTATTGTTTTTTTTTTTAATCAAATTTTGACCATGAAGATTATTCATAAATGTCTAGGAAGTTTATTTGCTATGGAAGCTTACTTCTGCAATAGAAAAATAATTTAATTGTGACGTCTCAATTGAAGATTGTGAGATGTTAACTCACAATTGTGAGAAAAAAGTCAGAATACAAAAGTGCTATGTTATTTGTTTTGGGGGTTTTTTTGCAGAAAAGATTGTAAACAAAACAAAAAACCGACCTGAGATGTCAACTGAGGAGGAAAAAGGTCAAAATTGTGAGAAAAAAAACAAACACAAAAACATCAGATTTGTGAGATGTAACCGTTGCTATTACAAGTTTCTAACTTGCAATGGCAGAGTTCATATTTATTAGAAATTCTGCACAAATAGACTGGTCTCACGTCATGTAAAGTGTAGGTCAAACACAAAAACGAAGGTCTACATTTCAGCGCCTGTCCATATTACACTGGTTAATGTAAATTAATCTTACACCGCAGTACATGAACAGTGTTGATCCGAGATGCTGTCATTGCGATCGTGACGACCGTAACATGAGGCTTCTCCCATTTGCATCGTGATCTGTGTTTTTGCATATTCTAAAATCTTTTATATATCCCCCCGTGGAATATTTAAGTCCCACTTGAATGCTCCTCAACAAGAAGGGGTCCTTCGGTGTCCAAAATGTATCAATAACATCCTGGGACAAGGTTTTCATACTGACAGCTGTTATTGGTAGTGCTGTCAAATGATTAATCACATCCAAAAAGCAAACACGATGCATTAAGAGCCGGGGCGTGAAAACCACTTGAATTTGAAGATCAAGGTAAATTGTACTTAATTTGCCTTCCGGGAAACATGCAAGTATTTTCTGTTGCTTCAGAATGGCTGTACTAAATGGAAAAAAAAAAATATTTCTACAAAATAAGAAAAATTTGGATATCTTCATCCTGTTCAAAAGGTTTTCACCCCCGGATCTTAATGCATCGTGTTTCCTTCTGGAGCATCAATGTTTGAACCTTTTTTTAATAGTTGTGTTTGAGTCCCTCAATCGTCCTCAGTGTGAAAAGATGGATCTCAAAATCATACGGTCATTGCTGGAAAGGGCTCAAATATGCAAAAGATGCTGGAAAACTGAAGATTCACGACATGGAGGATTTTTCTGAAGAACAGTGCTCAGTTTAACTGTTCAGAACAAACAAGGGACTCATGAACAAACATCACAAAACAAAAAACAGCCGTGGATCATCCAAGTAACCACACAGTATTAACCAATTAAATGGGGTTGAATGGGGTTATTTTAGTCATTTCAGTATTTTTTTGTCTTGTGGACTAAATGTAAACATCTTTTATGTAATATATCTTACTCAGGACAGTACTGATCTCTCTTATTGTGTTCAAATTACTAGCATTTCACAGATTCTGTAAAGGGTTCACAAACTTTCCAGCAGCACTGTATGTGTGTGTGTTGTGTTTATGTACCTATATAGAAATACACAAACACAGTATATATTTACATGTATATATTAATATAATTTATATTATATACAAGCATATTTAATATTTAAACATTTTTCTTAAATATATACATGCATGTGTATTTATATATAGACCTTCATAATAAATTAACAGTACATACACATTGTGTAAACTAAAACTTATTTTGGATGCGCATTAATTGTTTGACAGCACTAATTGTAGGACAGTTAGCAAGTTTGTTTGTCTGAGTGAGTGACAGTAACTAAGGGTGGGGGCGGGGCTTACCAATAGGTCAATTACCTATTCGATGGCGGGAATGAGTTTCGATAGTTTACGGCTGCTTTGCATGCGTATGATTTTGCACTCACCAATCAGTGCCTTCTGCCAGGTATCTGGGCTGCTGCGGGATTGGCTGTGGGACATGGAGGGGCGGAGCATATTCATATCCTGGGCGTAACCGTTGCGTGTTCAGCGGGACTCGCTCCTGTGTGCGTCTGAAGAGATACAACATTATGAGGAATAGAATGGATCTTTTATCTATGAATTATTTAGTTTGTTTATCATGTCTTTTACCTTTAAGAAAGATAACTTGTATAACTGAACATGCACAGGTGTGTGTTCTTTACCTGCGCTGCAGTAGCTGTTGCTGGATGAGGTATTGCTGCTGTAAGGCCTGAGGTAGGAAAGGGGGCGGGACTTCCTGGTATTGAGGCGGGGCGAGGGGAGGGGGCGGGAACTCAGCAGGCAGCGGTGTTGCCGTAGCAGCCAGGTGAAAATGCCGGCAGGAGGTAGCATGACTATGCTGGTGCCTGCTAAAATGTGCTCCTGTACGGGACAAGCAATAACCCATCAGAGATCAGCGACAATGTGTGAAGATGAAGGCTATGGTCCAGAATGCTGTGCTCAATATGCAAAATAAACATTTATTACTAAGTGAATAACTGAATGCAATTTACCTACCAAGATGACATTATATGACATCCATTGTAGTACACGGCTTTTTAAAATGTCACGAGGTTTCACAAATTTAGCCTCATCCAGGAAACAAGCAGTTGTGTAAAATCACTTATAAATCTTTTCATAAGTAAATTAAATGTTTTTTTAAATAGTATGCAGTATACAGCATAAAATGCACCGTATTCAGTAAATAATATTCCATTCTAAATACACATTAAAATATCACTTAAATTTCTTTAAAAAAAATGACCATGTAACAATAATTTCTGCAAAAATACCATATTTACTGTATTTATTGTTACTACAGAAAAATGTGTTACTATGTTAGTCATCAAAACATGAAAATAGATAAAAATAACCAACTAAAAATAAATATTGTTACTATAGAAAAACATATATTTTAATGTTAGTCATATAAAACATGAAAATAAATAGAATGAACTGATGAAAAAATACTGTTATTGTTAAATAAAACATAATTTGGTATTAGCCACCGACAAAATAAATACAAAAATTCTAAATAAAATAACAGTAAATAAATACAAATTCTAATTTACTATTTTCAAATTCAATGGAATTTTACACTAATGTAACAGTAGAAATATTATCTGGAGTAATGGCAAATAGGTGTTTCCCATAGTAACTGTTTGTAAGTGTTGGTGATGTTTTATCTCATTAGTGGGACATTAGCAGAACCAGAGGAGGTCCTGTATTTGAGAATATTACCTGTTGTTTATTTAACTGAAGTCAGCTGACGATTCTTACGCTGTGACACCTGCTGGATCTTTATCTGGATTACCACAGATCTAACGGATCCCGTTCCCTCAGGATTAGTTGTGTTTTCAGGCTAAATATAATAGACCTACTTGTGTCAGGCTGGACGGAATGCACCCATCTTATTTTTTATATACATTTGGAAGCCTATTTCCGCCATGTATGCAAAAAAAAAAGAGATTAAGTCAAAATTATGACAGAAATCCTAAATCTGAGATAAATTTAAATTTCGACACTAAATCAAAATTGAGACAAAAAAATAAATATAAGATAAGGTAAAAGTTATGACATGCCAAGTCGAAGTTATGACCTTAGCAAGTCATAATTATAAGTCAAAATTATGAAATAGGAAGTTGAAATTATACATTTAAGTCAAAATTATGAGACAAAATCAATTATCAGAAAAGTCAGTTATGACCTAGCA
Organism: Oxygymnocypris stewartii; assembly: GCA_003573665.1. Classification (NCBI taxonomy): domain Eukaryota; kingdom Metazoa; phylum Chordata; class Actinopteri; order Cypriniformes; family Cyprinidae; genus Oxygymnocypris; species Oxygymnocypris stewartii. The sequence continues at coordinate 132,571 of QVTF01010023.1, read as the reverse complement.
AGTCAAAATTATGACAAAAAGAAGAAATGACTACTTTAAAGGTCAAAATTGATTTTAAGATCAAGTTATGACACAAGTAATGATTATGACAAAAAGAAGAAATGACGACTTTAAAGGTCAAAATTGATTTTAAGACCAAGTTATGACAAGTAATGATTATGAGAAAAAAAACAATTGACCGTTTACTGCACAGTTATTTTTCTAGTTATTTGCCTAAAGTGGCTAATGAAGCAGAAGTCTCACATTCACAGAAAAATAAAGATGTTTGGCTCTAATGACAGGTGTTTATGAGAGTGGACCCGGCTGATTCAGTGACGGACATAACACAGACAGATGGAGGGGTGGGGGGGGGGGGGAGGGACTGATGGGATTGAGGAGGGGGAGGGGAAGGAGAGAGAACTGGAGGGGGAGGGGCTGTTTGACAGCTGCTCCTCAAACTTCTATTTCAGCCGTTCAGCTGTCCAGCTCACACACACACACACTCTCTCTCTCACACACACACACACACACACACACAGGGTTTCCATGTTCTATGGGTCTTTCTATATACATAATGATGTACATACTGTATACTATATCTCCCAACCCTAAAATAACCCCTAAACACAACTCACAGAAATATTTTTGCATATTTAGTAAGATTTCTAAAACATTTTCCTCATGGGGACAAAAAAAAGTCCCCACAAGAATCAACCATTTTTGGGTTTTACTATCCTTTCGGGGACATTATGTCCCATCAAAATAGGGCATACCTGAACCCCACACCCACATTAAAAAAGAACAGTAAGTTTAACAGTTTTAGTAATCCTGCTTTGGTGATGCCATTATACCTTTATAGAATTTGATTTTAATTTTTTTGAACAGATTTTTAGAACACTTTATTGTGGTTTGTGTAATTTTGTGGTCAGATGCTTTTTAAACTGTAAATTTGCAATATGTACAGAAAAAGAGATTAAAATTGCATGGCTATGTATATATACACACACAACTGTCCAAACAAATATACATGACTTGATCAAAATACAGTAACATTTTCTACTTCAATATTGTAAAAATGTTATTTATTCCTGTGATGCGCAGCTGAATTTTCAGCATCATTACTCCAGTCTCACATGATTCTTCAGTAATCATTATAATACGCTGATTTGCTGCTCAACAAACATTTCTTATTAAGCAGCGGTTTACAACATCGATACAATTTGAGTTAAAACTGTGATAGTTTTTCAGGATTCTTTGATGAACCGAAAAGAATAGAATTTGTTTAAAACAGAAATCCTTTATAAGTTTATAAATGTTTTTACTATCACTACGAATCAATTCAGTGCTTACTTGCTGAAAAAAAAAATATTTGTTTTTTTTCTTAAAAAAATATTATTCACCCCAAACATTTGAACAGTAAATATATACACAGCTGGGCTAGGGTCTAATTTCTTTCTTCCCACATAAAATATTACAAATCAATGTTTCAAATGCATTCATTTATTTGTTTGACAAGTAGCAAAATACACATTCTTAGGGCATTTGTGATAATGACTATATGGCTAAATGTTAATCCTAATAAGTCTATTAAAGATTGTTAAAACTGAAATTAAAATGATTTCTTGTAGCCCAGCTTAATATGCAGAAAATGACTAACTCAAGCATCTCTCCTTATGTAGAGAAGTTTGTTACAATAACACAATAATGCATGAAAAGTGTGACCTTCATTGCTTGTTTTGTTTTGAATTGCATCTTTTTTTCTACGGTGAATATGTAGGAATAAATTGTGTTGTAAAAGGCCACGAGAAAATGTCAATGCTCAGAAGTCTCTGGCCTCGGGGGAAAAGGAAACACTCGCGCTTGGAGGACAAGATGGACTTTTCCGAGTGCAAAAGTGCAGAAGCTGTTGATATGGAATCGTTACGGTCTGATTTCACGGCGTCTTTGGAGAACAGAACAGAGGAGAAACCGGTGATTTTCTCAGCGGAAAATACTCCCCAGGGCTCCAGAAACTCTTAGATCAGCAGAAACGTATGAAGTGTGCGGCTCTGAATTCTAATGATCCTGTTCCTCTGCTTCCCTCACAAACCCGGGCTGAAATATTGATCAGAGAATAATAGTGCGACGCACTCGCCATCCAGTATATATATTATGACATTTATGAACCGGAAACCGTCTGACCTCCATCATTAGAAATAAAGGTCATCACCTGAAGGTCAAGCAGCAGAGCTTCGTGAATGAGTTCAACCTCATTCAGATGTGTTTTATCCTGCCCTTAAGACTTTCTATCCCATGATCCTTTTAACTAATAACTCATCTACATATATTCAGACAAGTTTCTGTAATCAAGCTTTTTGCATAATTAATACCATGTATATGAACAGATTGATTATCTGTGTGATGAGAGATTCTATACAAGTTTATGACTGGTCATCCATTTAAACCATCAAAAAATATGTGTTTGAATAAACATAATTAGACTGCGCTAATCATATTAAACCTGAGGTACCTAACAAAAATCAACATGAAAGCCAATTGATCATTTTAATTTCATAACCTGATGTACTCGACCGGTCAAAAGCTTTGGGTCGGTACGTTTTTGAAAGTCTCTTCTGTTCACCAAGACCACAATTATCTTGGACAAAAAAAGAACAAAAAATGATTACGGTTTCAAATAACTTATTTTAATACATTTTAAAATGCAAGTTTTTGCTGTGATGCAAAGCTGAATTTTCAGCATCATTACCTCAGTGTCACATGATCCTTCTGAAACCATGATAATATGCTGCTCAAGAAATATTTATGATTATTATCTGTGTTGAAAACAGTTTTGCTGCTTCATCATTTTATGTAAAAAAATGATTTGATGGATAAGAAGTTTTATAAGAACAGCATTTATTTGAAATAAAACTCTTCTGTAACAAAAAACGTCTTCAATTTTTTTTACTTTTGATCAATTTAATGCATCCGTGCTCAATAAAAGTAAATTTCTTTAAAAACATCTTGTTGAGAAGATGGATTCCGAAGTCCAAAAAAACGTATGCACATTAAGCATGTAAATTAAATAACTTCTGACTTCATGTTGATTTTACGTATCGATTTTTATGGAAACCCGTTTCTTCAGAAGAAACAATGAGAACTACGCTAATGCAGGTCAGATAGTGAGATGCAGATGGGATGTGTGAGACTTTGCCTCCATATTTTTGAGTGCACATTCCCATGATTCACTCTGGCAAGTGGGAGGAGCAGCGATGACTCGAGGGAGGAGCCAAAGAGGCCATAGAGTGGAGTGGGAGGGGTTTGTGGGAACGACACATGGAAATCAGCAGAGAGCACACTGAGGGTTAGGGAAAAATCTACAGTCTTTATTGAAAAATTAGTATGAGTGGAATTGTGTGATCATAATAATAGTAATAATTCCATGCAAATAAAGAGCGAAGGCAAGGCCCAACCATGCTCCATAAAGTTAACATAACAGAAGCAGCATCCAATGGGTAGATGTGTATGCTACAACACGTCAGTACAGCAGGACATGTCTACACAAAGATACATTGGAGTTTGCTGTTCAATGTTCCAAACAAAGAAACAATCAAAATCAAGAGGAAAATAATAAACATGGTCATGCATTACAGCCTAATACAGGAACAGAAGGCAGAGAACCACAACCAAAGAAACATTTTGATACTAGGAGGACGTCTACAGTGCAGTTCTAGTGATCCCTGTAAAGTGGATGACATTCGCGCTCGCACAGCGCTAGGCTAATGCTGGCTTTGCAGCATGGTTAAATCAAATGAATGAAGGTCGGTTCGAGAGGCGGTCGGGTGCAGTGTGCCAGTCGAGAGCAATAAACTACCGCTTTGATACTTGTTTCTGTTTCTTCAGAGTAATTTTACTACTTCCAAGCTGAAGACGGCTGTTTTTCTTAAATAAAATACACTATTTAGGTCATCTTTAAAGGAATTGTTCACCCAAAAATGAAAATTCGCTGACAATTTACTCATCTTCAGGCCGTCCAAGATGTAGAGGAGTTTGTTTCTTCATCAAATTTGGAGAAATTTAGCATTGCATCGCTTGCTCACAAATGGATCCACTGCAGTGAATGGGTGCCGTCAGAATGAGAGACCAAACAGTTCATCATAATAAATAAATAAATAAAAAACAATCAGTCCATCAATGAACATCTTGTGAAACCAAAACTCTATATTTGTACAAAACTATCCATCAAGACATTTTTGCTTTAAAACACTGCTTTTGGCCATAATCCATAATAATGCTTCCTCCAGTGAAAAAGTCCATCCCTTGTACTCTTCTCACATCAAAATGCACTCACATATTTGTAAATGGTGCTTAATCTGTGCATATTTCTCTCTGGATTCAGACAAGACAACTTCACTGGAGAAAATAATGGTATGGATAGAAGATTGTTTAAAGATAAAATGCTTTAAAAATGGATTTATTTCTTACAAACACGCAGATTTTGGCTTCACAAGAAGTTAATCAACAGACTGGAGAGGTGTGGATTACTTATTGTGATGTTTTTAATCAGCTTTTGGACTCCTTCTGACGGCACCCATCCATTCACTGTAGAGAATACATTACCGAGCAAGTCATGTAATGCTACATTTCTCCAAATCTGATGAAGCAGCAAACTCATCTATGGGATTTCCTGAGGGCGAGTATATTTTCAACTAATTTTCATTTTTGGGTAAACTGTTCCTTTAACAAGGTCATAACAAATACCACAATATTTCACACATGCGAGCAATATGCTCTTCTAAAATGTGCTTTATGTCAACCATAACAGTCTTGAAATCTATGAGTGTGAGGATTAATAAAGCTCAATATATATTACATTTGAAGATAATACCACAATCGGTGTAAAAAAAAACCATTAAATACTTGACTATATATGAAGTCACTCTCATGTCATTCTATTCCCATATGCTGTCAAAACAAGTCTTTTCATATCTTTGCTACAGCGGTTTTCTTTAAAAATCCATCTTACAGTGACCAAAAACTCCTAAAGCGTGTGTGATGAACTCACATTCAGTTCCACACAAGAACCACTAGCATTTCTGACCTTCAAAACCACTGAACGCAAATGAGATTTCATGCGGAGAAGATAATTAGTGAATAATAACTCAAATGTCACTTGTAAGACGTCAGAAGACTTGAAATATAGTGTACGAACCATTTAAACAAGGGTTATTGACACTCACTAAAACCATTTTTGTTAGTTAAAAAAAGCTAAATCATATAGAATAATAATATTAGATGAAAAATATCAATTTCCGTTAGCTGGCAACATTTCAAATATTTAATTTAATTTAAGCTAAAGCACTAAAATTACTTACTGGAATCAAATCAAAAATAAATCTAAATATTTAAAAAACCTCAAAAAAAAATGTGTGTTTATTATTATTATTTATAAAATAAAAAGCTAATTCTAAATTTTAACAATTATGAAAGTATTAAATGATACTAATATAATGGTAGCTAAAAACTATTTTTTTTCTGTTCTGGAGCCCTGTCAATATCCTCCAAATATATTATTTTTAAACCAAAAGCAATAACAGCATATGGGTGTTGTACGACAAACGTGAGCAAATACTGACAGAAGGGATTTTCTGCAAACTCCTCCTTTCAGGAAGACTGCATAGGTTTCATTTGATTAAATCATTAATGGGTCACCCTAGGGGGGCAAAACCCACACAGCTACGGGTCACCGACTGAGATATTATCGATCACAACTCTACATACAGATTTAGAAAAGAATCTGTGGCAAACCCCACCGGCACAGCGCACCTTCCCGGAAGACAAGACAGAGACAGTGTTTAGGGGTCGATCAAGCCCGGCTATGATCGAGTGAGAGGCCAATGCATCCACTTGACAGAGATTTACAGCAAAAATGTTGGTCTATCCACACTGAGAATGGGACAAATCACAATGACACTTGTAAAAAGCTAAATGCTACAATGAGTTATTTTTGACCATTTAAAAATAAGAAGACAAGAGAATTCTTCTAGAGAAGAGAGTGTTATTCTGCAGTCGGTTACACAGGATGAGTGAGAGTTTGTTTGTAATGTCGTCTTCAGATGGAAAGAGAGGGAATGAGAAGAGGGAGTCACAACACAGCTAGATGCAGGGCAGGCAGAGGCTATAGCACAGCAGCGGCGGGTGATCGTTAGATACACAATGGAAGGGAACAGAGCTCGGAAAAAATGCGGTATGTTGAATCAGCCCCCAGACTATGGAACAAGAAAAAAAATAGAAACAAATACAAGCACAATCAATGAAACCATCGGTGCTAGAGCATGGCTACAAAATGCACCTCAAATTATTACTATTGTTATTATTATTGCACAATTGCACACATACATCAATGCATTTGGTTTTCTGCTGGTGACAGTACAAATCATGCACTAATAGATTATTTAATAGCATAGACTTTAAGACAGATGCTGGTGCAGCGTGGCTACAAAATGCACCTCAAATTACTGTAATTCCTATTGTTGTTGAACAGATATACTGATGCATTGCTTTTCTGCTTGTTACAGTAAAATGCATAATACTGTAATTCATTGCACACATTTTATATACAGATTCCGGAGCAACTTGGCGACAAAAATGTATCTCATTGCATCTAATATTATTTTACATCTATGGATACATCTTATCTTCTGTTGGCGTCTACAAAATGCATAACAAACCACTATAATTATTTAATTGCACATTTATATACGAATGCATCTGGTGGAACATGGCTATAAAATGCATCACACGGTACGTTTATGAATACCGGTGCAGAACGGCTAAAAATGGTGCATTTCTGCAATTATTGACATGCACAGATACTGTACATGGATGCACCTTTTTCCTGTCCAGACATGGCTGGCTAAGCTGTGATTTAAGATCCGGGTGTTTTCCTCTCCATTACATTAGAATTAAACACTTCATTCTGTGACTGATGATAGACATTAAAAACATCCACTGTTCCATGCATTCGTGTTGTAAACGCTGCTGAGGATATTTCGTGGCACTGCAGCTGCCCGTCAGCACACCGATGCTGAAGCCATGTTTAATTATTCATCAACAAAACCGCACACGGCGGAACGGATGTGAGGGAATTTAACGGATCGTAACGCGTTATCTACACTGCAACTCGCTAAAACGACGTCAAAGCTGTTGACGCAGCAAACGTGCAACTTTGTAGCTTTATAATGAAGGTTCGCGGTCGTCGCACGACAAGAGCGTTTTAGTTTGACGCGCCCCACGGAGGAGCTGTACGCAAGACAAATACGCATAAACGCGTAGAGTTATTTCTATATTAAAGCCTACACATATGGCGTCTGACACAAAGGACAAGGTGCTAAGGAACGTGCTACGCGTTCTCCAAATTGTGACCCGACAACGACACACTCTCTTTGTGGTATGTCCATATGATAGATATTATATTTAATGTTACGCCACTGAGCAAATCGCTCCGTATTTGTGTTGGAAAACACGCGACGCTCCGCCAGGCCAGCAGCCTTTGATCACATCTGCGCGTTTCTCAAACACGCGTGAAAAAAGACGCGAGTGGGTGCGGCAGTAAATAATGCGCTATTACCTCTACTTCTGACCGAACCGAAGACGGGAAGAACCAGATATCCGACGTGCACTAACACCATCCTGGCTCCTTTGTTGCTGTGCTGCCCATGGACACCTTCGCCTTCCAATACGAGACCATTCGAAATGCAGTCCAGACGCCAGCTGCACGCACACAAAGAGAACGGCAGCCAATCAGCGAGCCCTGCGCCGCTTCCTGTGGCTCCGGCCTCAGCCAATCAGAGCGCTCGGCACGGCGGCGAGTCTTTTGTGAATTAGCTGTAGGGGGGGTTTGACGTTCTGTTGCTACCAAAACGCGTCAAGATTCGTAAACTATGACGTCAGCGTGCAAATACATTTTGAAACATATATAAATAAAACAAATACTGCATTGCGAAGTCAGTCAAGGTTATGTAATCAGTCTATTTTCTGTTCAAGCAATGTTCTGTTATGTGTTCTATTCCCAGCTCCTGTGACATGTTGACTCTTACCATAAATAAATACATAAAAAGGCTTTAATTAGGGATTTGAATAAACACACTCACCCTAAATATTATCCATAGTACACGCTTCTTACCTGACAGACAATACAATAAAATCTGACTGAATGAATTACAATAATGGATTCTAGAGACTTTTGGCAAAACAAGGTTTATTTTTTAACTCATTCACTCTTAAAAGTGAAGTTTTCAAAAGGGTTTTTCGGGTTGATGTCACAGAAGGACCAGTTTTTAGTTCTCCAAAGAACTTTTCATGTTCTTAACAAGACAATTTTCCCAGTGTGAAGAACATTTTAATAATCTAAAGCACATATTTCTACTATTATAAAGAACCTTTTGTGGAATGGAAAGATTGCATGGACTTTAAAGTTTCTTCATGGATTTATAAATACCAATGAAGCTTTATTTTTAAGACTGTATCGTGAAGTGTGAGGTAACTGTTGTCAACACACGGGACCGTTTCAGATTTGATGTTTGTAGTAAACGTTTAAACCTCCAGAAACACGATCAACCTGTTGTTTTGTGGTTTAAACAAATCTTTTCTGAAAGAAAGCATGATCAAATTACAGGCCATAAAGTGGGCTGGTTGCTCTGAAAGACTATACACTCCATATGTCACCCTTACCCGTCCCGAACCCCTTCCCCCAAACACACACACTGTGATTATCTCTGCTCCTTCTGTTCATACTTCTCACCACGGCCCCTGTGAAGACCCTCAGCCACTCTCTCTGCCCCTCCAATTATAAAGTAACACATCTCATTCAACATCAATTACACTGCTTGTTATGAAGAAACCTTACAGTCACTGTACTCAATAGTGTTACTTGACTTCTGCCCATAAACAGAATCAAAGTCTATTGTTTAATTAAAAGAACTTAACATAACATTGAAGCATGTGCAAATCCATGACCTTATTAAATCAAACCGCAGTTTAATGTGATCATACTGACAGCTTGTAAAAGTGAGCAAAGCTTTTAAAGAGATATTATAACTCTCAATGTCCTGTTTATGTGAGTGAAGTGAATTAATCGCTCTAGTGTTAACTACATTATAAACAATAACAAACGTCAATGAAAATAGCAGCATTCCATCAAAAGCACTCAGAAACGTTATGGTGTCATTAACTAAACGAAGCACAATTAACTAAGTAAAGTTTAACTTGATGTCACACGGTAGGAAACAGAAATTACCCACAAAACATGTATGCATAGACACTACCACTCCCTACCAAACCAAACATTTAAGAGAATTAATGCTTGTATTCAGCATGGACGCAATAAATTGATCAAAATTGACTGAAGACGTTTATGTTACAAAAAAATCCTGTTTCAAATAAATGCTGTTCGTTTGAACTTTTGATTTATCAGAGAATCCTTTTCCACAAAAATCTTTGTTTCAACGGATAATAATCAGAATGATACTTGAGCAGAAAATCTGCATATTAACATGATTTCTGAAGGATCATACACTGAAGACTGGAGTCGTGATGTTGAAAACTAATCTCTGCATCACAGGAATAAATTATATTTGAAAATAAATTCAATTAGAAAACAGCTATTTTATAAATTGTAATAATATTTCACAATTTTTACTGTATTTATGTTCAAATAAATGCCGCCTTGGTGAGCAGGAGACTTTTTAAATTTAAAATATGTTTAGTTTTTTGGCCTAAAATGTTATTCAAACGGAATAAAGTCTCTTTTAATATCTTGGCTAAAAATAGCAGAGCTGAATTCATACCATAAAACTTTTTCTGAAGTAAAGCCCCGCAGACTGAGCTCACATTAGCATACAGCTGCGGGGGTCTGGATGAGGGGAACGCCGATTTCTTTGTCATTAGGGATGAACAGAGCCTCTTGTGGCAGCTGCCTAGCCGTGACCCCCGGGGGTCAGAGGTCACCGGCTGCTTTCCCACACCGGAGTCTGTGTTATACACTCAATCATTCACACGTTTAACTCATTTTAATAATAATAAAAACACACAAGAAATCACAAGTGTACTCTTTAAATATCTCTATTTATTTATCTTAAAATAGTTTTATTTATTCTACATAAATGTTTAAAGGAGGAAAGAATTGCGGAAGCAAACACTCTTTTGCTGTTAATTTAAAATACTGTCAAAATTAAATGAACAAAAATAGAGTAACATGATTAAATTAAAGGGAAAGTGTTTTTCAAACGCAGTGGAAGCTTAATAAATACCCAAACCCTCACGTGACTTATATTATATTCAGTCGCATAAATCTGTCCTGGATGTTAGATTATTGCCGTTTAGGATTCTTAAATCTGTCTCAAATGACAAAACAATCCAGAAGGAAACACAAGACACAGACGAGGAGGAGCATGTCATCGTTCAGTTGCACAATGCTGAGATCTGAACGATATGCTGAGAGATCATTTGACAACAGCAGGAATACTTCACGTCATCTTTTACTCACTTCTATGTGGTTCCAAACCTGTACAACTTCATTCCTGAAAAACACAACTTTTGTAGAATCACAATGCTGTCTTCCTCACAATGAGCGTTAACGGGAACTAATGCTGCTGAGCTGCAAAAATGTGTTTTCTAAAGCACTTCATTTCACAAAAACATAATTTAATACACTTTGGGGATTTAAGATCAATATGTTTGAAAGACGTCTCTCCTGCTCATCAACGCTGCATTTATTTGATACAAATAATATTGTGAAATATTATTACCATTTAAAATAACTGTTTTCTTTTTGAATATATTTTAAAATAGAATTTATTTCAGTGATCAAAGCTGAATGTTCAGCATCATTACTTCATTACGTCTTGCAGTCAATACATTGATTTGCTGCTCAAGAAATATTTGTGATTATTATCAATGATGAAAACACTTGTGCAGCTTCATATTTTCTCGGATTATTTGTTTTCAGGATTTTTTGTTGAATAGAAAGTTAAAACAAACATCATTTATTTGAAATAGAAATAGTTTGTACCATTATACATCTCTTTACTGTAACTTTCAATCAATATAATGCAGCTTTGCTGAATAAAATAAATGTCTTACCGACTCTTTGAACAGTACTGTATGTTTATCGACTTGATTGCACAGATAGTATTTAAACTGAACTGAGCTGAACTAAATTCAATAATGAAATGCATTCAGCTGATAATTGAGTGTTAAATCCTGTCATTTTACATTATTGACACAATTTGCCTATTTTGATATTGTGCAGTGCTTTGTTACAATTTGTATTGTTAAAAGCGCTGTATAAATAAAGGTGACTTGACTTGACTTTATATGTATGAATGCATGAGTGAAACTGAGATCTGAGAGCTCTGGTTAAGAATATTAAATTAAATAGTGTGTTAAATTAGGAACGGTTCCTCACAAAGCTACTGTTTGCCTTCAGAAGATCCGGAACAAAGTGCACAAGTTGCATGAACTAGTTTGTAGTGTTTTAATGTCACTCTTGGAGATTCACAGATTTAGTGAACTCTACTAAACATCTTTTGTGTTCCACAGCAGAAAGTCAGTCGTACAGGTTTAGAACAACACGAGTGCAATTCAATGATGATTATTTCATCCCAGAGAGTGTCTCACAGGAAAAGCATATATGACACATTTCTGTTAGTGTCCAGTCACTGGTGACAGATGTGCCCACTTTTAACCCTGAAAGGACTTCCTTTCATTCACAACATGAGACAGCAGCTGGGATCCAGCAACTGCCTTCACTATTGAGGGCAGAGAAGACAAAGTCTGAGATCTGCTTGTGTTTGACAGGACATGCATCTTAAAGGACGTTCAAACTAATATAAAAGAATCTCAGATGACATGAAAGCAAGTAAATTAGAATTTTGAATGAACCAACCCTTTAAATTTCTCAGCTATCTGTTTTCCTGCTTTGGAACTTCGTTTTCCTTTTTCAATTAGCTGTTATTCACCTCCTGTGATTGACAGAGTTAGAGGTCCAATCAGACTCGTAGAGGGGCGGGTCACAGTTTAAGGCGGGGCTTAGTGAGCCAAAATGGCCACCGGCACAGCATCAGAAAAGTCCTGCAGGGTTCGAGGGCGATACACAAGCTGAATAATTCACATTCAGGTAGTGAGTGCTCCTCACACACAGTGGTCTGACAAGTGACAATCGTGAGGAAAAAAACAAATAAAAGGAAAACGTTCATTATATCTGATGGTACACAGACTGAATATATTGCCAAGACTCAAACTTAAAGGGACGGTATACCCAGAAATGAACATTTTGACATTATTTAGTCACCTTAATGCAATTACTTTTCTTCTGAGAAAGGAGATGTTTTGAAGAATGTTCATGTTGCTCTTTTCCATATTATGAAAGCATAGTGACTCTCAGTCTCCATAAATGACAATAAAGCACCATAAAACTAGTCCATATGACTTGTATGCAGCTTACTTTTAATGGAAAAAATCAGCATGAATATTCTTTAAATCATCTTCTGTTTTCTAAAGCAGAAAGTAAGTCAAATGATGACAGTTTTCATTTATTGGGTGAACCATCCCTTTAATACGCAGTTTTCAAGATGCATATTCATATTGCTCTTCGAACAAACGATCATCCATATATGTAACATCAAATAAAACACAGCAAATATCAATAAATAGCTTCAGTGGTGTCTGGGATAGCATGATGCAACCATATAAACATGTATATAAAACAAAAGTTGTGGTTAAACTGCTTAAAATGTCTATATGCAAATTAGACCCCATTTAGAACAATAATTACATTTTTTTCCTCATCACACATTGATTGTATTCACAACTACATACACTACAGTTCAAGTTTGGAGTTATTATTATCTTTTTAAAGAAGTCTCGTCTGCCCACCAAGGCTATATTTATTTGATTAAAATACAGTACAGCTGTAATATCGAGATGTTTTCTACTTGAATATATTTTAAATACAATATATTTCTGTGATCAAAGCTGTATTTTCAGCATCATTCCTCCAGTCTTCAGCGTCACATGATCTTCAGAAATAATTTTAATGTGCTGCTCAAGAAACATTCATCACATCAGTGTTGAAAACACTTATTTTCATCTTTAAATGTCTTTACGGTCCCCTGGAATCAATTTAATGCTGAATAACAGTATTCATTTCTTTAAAAAAATCCTTATTCCAAACTTTTCAATGGTAGTGTATCGCTGTTGCTACAAAATATTACACAGCAAAAATGGTTTTCAACATTAATAATAATACAAATATTTTTTGAGCAGCAAATCAGTATATTAGAATGATTTCTGAAGATCATGTGATGCTGAAGACTGGAGTAATGATGCTGAAAGTTTAGCTTTGATCACAGAAATAAATTACATTTTACAACATTTACATAGAAGACACATTTTAAATTGTAATATTTCACAAATATTTTTATCAAATAAAAGCAGCCTTGATTAGCGTAACCGACTTCTTTCAAAAACAAACAAATCGTAATAATTCCAAACTTTTGACTGCTAGTGTATTTGAATAAGTTCCATTGGCATAATAAAAGCAAGGGCCCAGTTTCATGACAATGCAAGATGTATGTAATGAACATGCTCTGACAATCTCTAATGCGCAGGACACACACACACACACACACACACACACACACACACACACACAGATGATCTCACACACACAGAGCAGTGGGGCATTCGCTCCGGCTCCGCTGAGAGTAACACCAGCAGTTCTCGCCTAACAGCTCTTCAGCAGCTTAACAGGAAGTTACATCACAAAAACAGGGGCTGGGGCGGTTCAGCAAGCGTCTCCTGAGGCCGACAGCAGGATCATGTAAGTGTGGCTGTTTATTCAGGGGGGCAAAGTGACTCAAAAGAAGAGAAGACGTTGAAATCTGAGGATGTGAAAGTAAAACATCCCTGATTTGTCATTATGAAACGACTGAGGTTTGAGGAGCGATTAAACTTCTTCGGCCGAATCTCACAAAAATACCCCAAAATCAACGAAAAAACAAGAAATTATATTATAAATACAGAAATAAACAGCCTATTTTTAGGATGATGAACATTTTCATAAACACTCTAATGTAGAGTATCCATGGTTTACTGTATTACAGAAAAAAACATTGATAATGATACAATTATTTTTATAATATAATAAATTAAATATTTGTTGAATTAAATTAGTACAACATTTTTAATATTTCAAATGATAAATAAATGTCAATTAAATCATAATAGTACTAAAAACAGGGTTTTTGTGAGATTCAACGGTTAATATTCAGTATTTGTTCTCTATAAGGAAGCCCCATATTTTGTTTTTTAAGAAGTGTATTTCAGACCAGTAGATTTGATACCTGACTTGGGAGAACTTGGTACAGTATTTACTCATTAACCATCACCACCCTATAAAATCTGCGGTCATTTACTCACATCGCGGTCTCACAGTAGCAAATAATTCTTCAGGCATATCAAAGTGTATCAGAAGCAAACATTGCTTTTCATTTAATGAAAGAATCATTCTGTGTTCTTAGATTCAACAGTCATGATGTTTGAGTCACTCGGCCCACCAGTCACATGTATATGAGTGTGTATGTGTGAGTGTGTTTGATCACAGCAGGTATCTGTGCCGGTCTTCATCTAGTGTCAGATCCACCACCTCAGGAGGAGGAACCCAGCCGGACTGCGCCGTGATGGACGTCCATGGAGCCGGAGCTCTCTGCTTCCAGGAAGAAAGCGACTGGATCACTCCACCGCGAGGAAACCTCGAGACCACGCTGAAAACAACATTACAACAGTCACACAAAAACATCGAAGTATTAAACAAACAGGGTTTCTGCTGGTCTAAATCCACCCTTCCACATATGAAGGCCTTAAGTCGTCTTAAATATGCTCAACGTTGTGTAAATTCCTGGCAACAATGTTGCATATAGTGTACAAAATGAAAACCTTACTAGTATGTATGCCTTGCATTGCAGTTCAAAGATGTAAACATTATCAAATCAAGAAAGTTTGTTTTTGTTTTCTGAGAAATTGAACAAAATAAAGGGACTTTATTATTGTTTTCCCTTTGAATTAAGTTGATTTTTCTGAGCCCATTGGCAGATATTTTTTTCTTCTAATATTTTTCTCACTGGCAAATATTTGCTCTTGATTTAAGCATAAACTCAATTTTGTTTAATTTCTCAGATTTCAGATACAAAATCATTTAATGTGAAGATGTTTGTTTATTCAAAACAAACAGGTGTTTACTATTCTACATCTTAAAATTCCAAGCGTCAGAACGCTAACATTATAAAAACCCCACAATTTAGCATTTACCGCGTTACTGCAGACTAGTTGGGGAAGTGATTGTGCCTTTAATCTTTGAAACAACAGGAAGAAACGTAACATAACGATTTATATTTTAACCCTTTACGATTCCTGTAAAATTTGCCTAAAACGGCTAAAAAAGGCATACCCAAAGTAAATTGCATGCTGTTCTTTGGCCATTTGGATGATATGCATGGTGTTGGTCTCCTTTGAAAGGTAACACTCTGAGGTTTGTTTCTCAACAGTCAGAATCACTGTAAGTCTTACTGATATTGAGTAATAACACTTTGAATACACTAAGAAAGAAAAAAATTCCGCCTGCATTGTTTGTGTAAATAGAAGCCTGCAGATGACTATAGCTGGAAGGTATGAGCTGATCACAGAATGAAGCCTTACCAAGCCAAAATTACCATTTCATAAATAATATATTAGAAAATTAGTGTTTTACACATGTTTATCTAATTTTATGTCTAGACGCTTCCAAACAAATTACACTTGGGAGACTCCAAGGGACCCTTTGTAACCAACGACACATACAATGCTGTAATTCTTGAATGTCATCATTTTGGGCTCTAATGAAAGGTTACACTTTCTGATCCAGATTCACTGTCAATAATTGCTGACACATAGTAACTGAAGCATAAACACATTATAGTGACATTTATACATAGAATCCAAAATGTGTACACTTTTAGAATTACATATATATTTATAATTTATAATCTAAATACATTTTTTTCCTATATTTCTATTTCTGTACATAGTACATTATTTAATTTGTGTTTTTTTTCTTATATTGGTGTTATATTGCATCCCTACTGTGTTATTCCTATGTATGTCTGTACTATCATGCATGTCTGCATTGTCAACAAAAAGTGGTCTGATAAAGACACTGATTGTACATGCTGTGTTTATTGTATCTTAAAATGAAATCACAAGAATCTCAGCTTTCCGTGGATATATGACATGTTCAATTTTTTTTTGTTGTGTCTGACGACTTTACCCTGTCACCACTAGGCGTCCCGCCGGTGGGACGGTACGCTGGATTCTTAAAGGGTTACGATGGTGCATCGCGGCTGAATAACACAAATATACCCAAACTCTAAGGAGCTTTCAACATACATTTTCAGCTTTTCAACAGGCCTATAATTAGAATTTAATACTTACAATGAACAGAGACGTGGTCTGCAACCTGCGAAATTGTGCTTCTTTTTGAGCTGTGTAATTGACAGCACTCTGATCCAATGGCCCGTCCCATTTTTTGTATGTGTATATATATATATATATATATATATATATATAGGAGCTACAACCAGTCATTTAATTATGAATCAATTTTGTACAGTTTTTGTGGTATGACTGATGATTATTATTTTTTTATAGTCCAAATATTCAGTGTAGTTTCACAATTGCTACAATGATACATTGATTACCTAGTTAGCATATGAATACTACAAAACACCTGCTGAATTACGAGGATCGGCTCACCTGGCGTTCTCTTGAACTCCAACGATCTCCACTTCACTGTCTGTGGACGCCAGACTCACCTGAGATGGCTGGACTTCTACTGCACCTACACAAACAACACAACTACGTTCAGCAAAACTACAAAACACCTACAGCCTCAACATTCACTGCCATCCTCAGAATGAAACGCGAGAGAAACTGATGGAACAAAACACGCATACACAAGAACAAATCAAACAGCACCTGACAAACTGTCTGGGTTTCACTGCGGCATTCAAAACGTCCTGTAGTTGAGGCCAGAACATATTCATCTCAGTAAATGTGAGGTAAGTCAATGGCTGCATCACAATACGCACACTAAAAGTACTTAAATGCAAAGTTTAAATTACACACGATTGTTGTAGTGGAAATTGTGGTGGCATGTTGTGGCCCCAATGGTTTTGCATGAGTAATTTTGTAGATTTATTACATCAAATTCATGAAATCACATCCATAACAACAAAACTACTGTAGATGCTTCCCACGTTTGTCTACGGAAAGGGTGAAATTGCACAAAAATCACAAAACGTCTCTTTGGTAGTGCAATGGATTGTGATCTAAAAGCACGTATCGATACACATTTTTGAAAGTACTACAAGTTTGCCAATCTAATATTAGTATACGAGTTGGGACGCAGCCATTGTGTACGAATGTACAGTCAATCTACAGTAGAAACGAACCTGAGAGCGACTGCTGTTCCTGTTCGGAGTGAGTGTCTGAAATATCATAGTGTCCAATCACAGCAGGACCCACTGCAACACACACACACGCCGTTCAGAAGATCTGGATGTGCAGAATTCTGCTGACACATTTATTTAGGAGTCTAATTAGCTCCTTTTGAAAATCTCTCTAGATTTAGTCCGAATGCTGGATTAAAGATTAAAAGTGAAACATTGAATGTTTTGCTTTTAGGTTTAAAAGCATTTGTAGCATATTGCCGACTGTCACAGGTCATTTTATTATTCCCTAAATAAAAATCTAATTTAAAGAGCATTTACATTAAACGCACAGTAGACACATTTTGACAGCAATAAAGCATAACTCTCATCCTGAACAAGATATTTTGAAGAATGCTGATGGTAGACATTGACTACTTTCCAAAACTATGGAAGTCAACAGCTACCGCCAACTGTTTGGTAACCAACATTCTTCAAAGTGCCTTCTTTTGAGTTCAACAGAAGAAAGAAACTCATACCGGTTTGCAAAGAACTTGAGCGAGAGTAATTTTCATTCTTTGGTGATTTAACGTTATAATTGGACTAAAACGTAATTACTTTGCTCAAAAAACTTCCCCAAAACACTTTACGTTACACCCATGGCGTTCACAGTCACAAAAAAACGCCTTTATGCTACTCTTTATGCCATATGATATTACCAACAACTGGATTCAATCTTTTTATCCACTTCTTTTGTTCCTCAGCACAGGTTTTAGATTTATTTTTTGAACTGCATCATTCAGTTTTAACAGCTCAGTTTTAGAGTCAAATACTGACAAATTTATCCTTAAATGCTTTTTTTTTTTTTACTGGAAAAAGTGTTCAGAATCTCATTTTTTTAACATTTAAACATGCAATATTTTCTAAGTGAAATAATATTTGACAGGAAAAATGTGCAAGGACTTGCACATTTACTCAATGTAATGCATGCCTCTTTATTATTGGTTTTAAGACTACAAAAGACACACTTTTTCCTTTATAGAATAATGTGCACTTATTGACTTCCCCCATATTAAACCAGGAGGATGAGTTATTAAAGTAAATATGGTCATTTTCTTGTAAAAAAAAAAAAAAAACTTCTATAAACGTATAGTCTGTGATAATCTTTCCTGTAGCTCAACTGGTAGAGCATGGCGCTAGCAACGCGAAGATCATGGGTTCGATTCCCAGGGAAAGCAAGAGCTGGTTAAATGTAGAAACTGTAACTTGAATGCAATGTAAGTCGCTTTGGATAAAAGCGTCTGCTAAATGCATAAATGTAAAAGACAGCTGAGCACACCACACGACCCATACATGGACATTAAATGTAAACTACCTGGATAATAAGATTGAAAGTCAGGCAAAACAGATGAGTTCTGGTAAAATAATTGTCTATTTATTTACCAGCTAACGGCAGAGCAGATATCACACGTCAATAATGAGTTACATAGACATGAAAACATAACTGAACGTCGCCTGGCACACTTTTACGTTCGGTGAGGCAGTAGTGTGGGACACTAAAATAAAGAAACATATTTGGAACAAATAAAAAGACATCCATCTCTGTTTACTAATTTCTTGGTTTCTAAGAAGGGAAGGAAATTCTGTCCTCCATCTAAAACATTATGATACTAAACTTAGGCAGCCTGGTTATTATTACACAAAAAGACAAAAACGTAAACAATCTCCTTCAGACACTCTTTACAGTGAAGCAGCACAGCAGACAGCTCCGTAACTACAGTAAACCTGGACTATGAGTGTTTGTGTTAGTGTGGAGGAAGCACATGACGGGCGAATCTCATGAAATCTGGCCAGCTCATATTTCACCCTAAAATCAAAAAGAAATGACATAAAATTATATTTGGCAATATATTTACGTCTATTCATATGCATACTATTAATTGTGAAATTGTGACATTTACAATTAAGAAGATTTTGCTCAAAACAAAAAAAAAACATTGCAGAAACAATGTTTTTTAAAAGATATTACAATATTCAAAGTAAACTATTTGTATATCGGTATTTATGATGCTGCGTTTAATTCTATTTTTTTTATTTTATTGTATTATGGGATATTTCAGAAACCAAAATACAATGAGAAGCATCGAGTCAAAGTAAAAACAACCAGATGCATTACAGTATTTTTTTTTTTTTCAAAATGCATTAAAAAAAATGAATGTATCTAAATTTAGGTTTTGAGGGACAAAATTCGTTTTTATGGAAATCACCCTTAAATAGATACATAGTCAAAAAAGTGATCAGTATCTCTTGCTTAAGACATTGTGTCCAGTAGAAGTAGTAGAAACAACGTTTATTGCATGTGCATCACGGACTGTTTCTATCAGTGTTTGATGTTCACTTATGTGTCGTAAGTTAGTATTTAGCATAAAAACTTATATACAGACTGTCATTACATTACAGCTCTCTGTTGTCAGCTTATATCATGCACTTTCCGCTTTGGAAGAAGCGATTAAATAAGAACATAAACCAATCCACAATGCAAACAAGAGATCTTTGGTAGACATGCCGGCCCAGATGAAGACAAAAAGACATGGCAGTCGATGCGAACCTTCAGAAGTCTCGTGGAAATAACATCATGAAGCAGTTCTACAGGCGAGACAAATGATTCATCTCCAGGTGATTGGAAGAAACTGGCTCTCCCAAAGAAATGAGATCGCAAAGGCACTGAGTGTGGAGGGCGGCCCTGAGATGCCCGTACAAAACAACGGAAAATGTATAAAAAAAAAATTAAAAAAAAAGTTAAGTTACAGAATTGGTTTAAGAAACGTCTGCCTTTACTTATTCATCCTCATGTCGTTCCAAACCCATATTAAATTATTATTTCTACTGAACGCCAAATCTAAATTTGTGAATATCTTGGCTCTTTTTCACGTTGGCAACTGGGTCTGTCAACCTCCATATAACTCGCACACTATAATCAACATATTCTGAAATCATACAACATTATTATAACATTTTTTTATATTTTTGGAATTCAATGAAAGCATTTCTAGAGTCAGGGCTTTTATATATTTTTTTCTGTAATGTAAAAAAAAAAAAAAAAAAAAATGAACCACTCCAGCCATCTTTTGATTAATGTACTAAAAAAAGTATAATTAGCTAATAATAACAAAACAGCTAAAAGTAAAAGATAAAGTTAAAAACTAAAATAAGTGAACTAAAATAAATTGCTCATTTGAATTTTGTTTACTAAAATGATAAACTAAAATATGAAAACCGGTCACTTTTCATGTGTATGTATGTATGTATATATATATATATATATATATACACACACATATATACACACACACACACACAAACTACAAAATTAAAACCTGATTCAAAAATAAAACCATAATAGTTTCTTGTTCACTTTCATCAAATTACCACAATATTCCTCACCAATTCACATTTTGTGTTGCATGTAAGAAAGCCAAATGGGTTCAGAAAGGCATGAGGATGAGCAAATGTTTCATTTGTAGGAAAACTGATACTTTAATAGAAAGTGATAGATGTGGAAGCCAGAATGAAGATGAATTTAGTAGGAGATAAAGAGAAAGTTTGTGCACTGTCCTAAGCCTCCAGCGGTCCAATTGAGTCGGCACAGTTGTGTTGGGTCACTGCTCTTTAAACGTTCGGTTCAGGCGGCTCTGCGCTTCCATTGACTCCGGCAGTCTGAGGCGGTGGAACCGTGATGGCACTGAGTCGAGCCATCTGATAGGCCGCCAGCGTTTCCTGCGACTCTGACGATGGCAGGAACGAGCTAACGTGGCTCCGCCCCTCTTGATTTTCACTGGACGAAAGGTCATCGTCCGAATGCAGGCGGGTCAGTCTGTCCATCCACACGCGAAAGCGCTCCTCAGTTTGTCTCTGCATCGCGGCGAATCGTGTAAGAGCTTCCTCCAAGACTCCGCCCAGGGTTCCACTGGCCACGCCCATGTCGAATTGTCCTCGCCCACGCGCTGATGCTCCGGAAGCGTCGGCTCGGCGATGGCCAGCTTAAAGACAGACGGCAGTGCCGAGAGAGAGACGTCAGACACACAGGAAGGCAGAAAGCAGTGGCGTTATTGCGTGCACACCGGCGAGCATGCTGGGAACAATCATGCAGCTCTCGCAGTGCATTCTGGGTACAGTTCACCAACGGTCACAAGACTAAAGATGGCTTAAAGATCACACAGTGAGGAAGATACCAGCTTTTTAACCACTATAACACCAACCAACCCTAAGAATATTACATGTGAAGAAATAAAGACTAGAGATGTTTGAAATTAACCTGTCTGAAAAACTAGTCAAATACTACTGCATCATTATGCTTGTTCAGAGATATATCAGAGAGCAGATTAATTTCGGAACAATAAATGCCATCCTGAGAGATAATCAATAAATAAAAAGGCTAATTAACAGGATGTTATGTAAACCTAATCAAAGACTTCACGACTTATGTGTAATAGAGATACGTCACCGAATCCGCTGCTTCATATAAATTATCCGCCCGCAGCCCACCCGCACCTATATTTCTCTCTGATTTATGGTGCTTTTCCACTGCATGGTACGGCACGGTACGGCTCAGTACGGTTCACTTTTGGGGGGTTTTCCACTGGGTACAGTACCTGGTACTTTTTTAGTACCCTCAGCCGGGGTTCCACGCGATCCGCACCGTTACCAAAACGTGATGTGTAAACTCTACTGATCACTGATTGGCCGGAGAGAATCGTCATTATGCGTCACTGAACTTGTGACACGAGACCCAACAAAGACCCGCTAGACTTAAATCAGCACAGCCAGCGAAGGATCGGACGCAACTTTTGTTTGAACAAACGCACCTTTTTGTATTGACCAAAAAATTGATACAAAATTGAAAAAACATGCTGAGAGTCCAAAAGCATTCACTGCGAGATGAAGCCCATTAGAATACAGTTAGAATGCCCTTATGATTCCAGCAATTAAAAAATAAATACCATGTATGAGTTTACATTTTTATATTCATTGCACAAGAAATGTAATTTTCTGTATATCAGCACATGTGCACGAGGCCGCGAGCACCAATGTGCTATTAGTTTTATACAACAGTGCATAACAACATGGTGTTTCATTCCACGAATGAATCCGTTTTTGAACGAATCGAGTGAGCCAGTGATTCAACGGTCCATTCCGATGGTCTCACTTGTTTAGTTTATATCGAATCAGCCGTTTTGAACAATTGTTTAATTTGAATGTTTCAGCAAGTCATTTATTAAAATAGGGACTTGCTGCCACCTACTGGTGGTTTAATTGTCATTAATTTATCCATGATGGACCTCTACCCGCCATTATATATTTTTTCTTGTTTTCTCGACATAACGAGTTGTTTTCTCATGATCACGACATGACAAAAGTGGTTCTTTTAACATTGTACTATGGGGACCTTGAATGCTTGAATCTGATTGGCTGACGAACGTTCTGAGGTGTTCAATTATTTTCAGGGAAACGCGCGGCGAACGTTGTTCCAGGCAGCTCTCGACCGCATTACAGCTCCGTATCAATTCGCCAAATGATTTCAGTTACTTCAAAAGGTCTTACAACAGAAAAATAACCAAAACCCACAACGACACTGGCCAAACAATAAATACAGTAAACAAAAGGATAAAATCGACAGCTCTTGTCCATGTTTTTGCCACAAAATTAAGTTTTATTATGTACGGAAAGCACATAACCTACTCTCCCTCTCCCGGTCTCTCCCTCACAGACACGCATATAGTTCGCACACACCTTAACATAAGCGTTAATGTAGTTATCACAACTCTGACGATTTTATCAGTAACAGTTAAAGAACTTAAGCTACATGACTTCACACAAGCGATGTAGCAACAACGGCTCTGTTCGTGAAGAAAATTAACTTAAAGTCTCACTATAGGCATTGCTGCCGATCACTGACTCACAGAGGTAACATTAATCTCTCTCTCTGTCTCATAACTTAGTTATTAACTGTATTAGTCTGCTATAAACGGCTCAAGCCTCTATTACGGTTTAAATATGATGTTTTGGAATTAGCAAACAGAGGCGTTAGATGAGATGCGGAAGAAATAATCTTACTCACAATAGCGATTTAAGTAGAAAAACCGGACAAATGCATCATCTGATCGATGTCTTGAGGTGTGGCAACCGTACTATAAGCGGAATAATTGACTCCGAGCAGTTTAATTATTAGAAACCTAATGCACACTAGGGATGGCTCGATACCATAATTTTGGCTTCGGTACGATACCAGAATGTAATACCTCGGTATCGATACTAAATCAATACCATAGGTGACAAATAACCAGGAAATAACTCAGAAAATAAGTGAACAGAAAAAAAATCTAAGTGATTGATCATCAGATATATAGTATTTATTAATCCTGGTTAAATGTTAGGTAAGTGTTTAATGCATAATGTTAACATACTAAACATTTATAAATAATTATTGACCTACATGTATAAGTGATATAATAATGGCAATGCTGTTAATGAATTATAACAAATGTTTCTTTAAAGTGTTATTCTAACAGTCAGAGTGGGGTGGGGGGGGTCGGGGGTGATGATATGGCAAAAATATCATATCACTATTTTTTTTGAAATATCACAATTTCATGATTCTTTGTCATGTTGATTTTACTATTTTGTCTGAGCAGTGCAGCCAAAATAATTTCCCTATTATAAAGACAAATCCTTTTAAGTTACAAAATATAAAAATGTATGGTGGATATTTAGACCAAAGAGGGGGAAGATAAAAATCTGTCATTATTTTATCTTTGTTATTAAAAATAAGAACAAAGATACACATTACAAATACATATAATATACAAATAAAACAAACTGTGCTATTTTTCCAGGTACAAGAAATTGAATGAACAAATATAAAAATAAAACACTATATAGATTGTTTCCTTTTAAAGCAGCTGTATTATTTTTTCTGTCAAAAGTAACGAGTAATTTTTTCTCTTTGTGTTTTGTAGTGTTAGCATTAAATAATTCTGTCGATTCGGTCATAGTGTTTTATATTATATTGTAATATATAGTATTGGCTCAAAAGATAACAGTTCAGTTATCAGGCGCTGTTAGGCAGGCTTTTCTGTGCGCACTCTTCAGGTGTACGGGCTCAGAAAAGGCGCACGTCTGACCACCGTTGAAGGAAACATTTCAGCTGAAAGCCTTTAAAACACGCAAAAAAGTTGTGAAAGTTGAGAAAAACGCACATACGTGGTTGTAAATGAGAAACTGTGAGGAGTCGTGCAGCACTAATAACGTAAGATAACATACATTTCAAGAAAAAGGACCATATTTATTCAAGCATTTAACATTTATAAGTTGACTAAATGTCAGCAATGAACTGCGCAAATTATAACGATCACGAAGAAGGGCCTCTGTCCAAAATGCATATAGTGGATATACAGTACAACTCCCCATCTATAGTTCTATACTGCCACCTTTTGGCGCAGTTGTGTAACTTAAGAGAACAGCCTTTGTCAAGATCACGAGAAAATTAAGTCATGGTCACGAACAAACCGAGATCATGAGAAAATTAAGCCATGGTCACGAAAACACAAATTATGTCGGGAACATGAGAAAACAAGGAAAAAAAATAATGCATGGCCGCTTAGAACTTCCGTAATAATATGCTCCACAAACAATCACATATACTGAGATTCAACTCCTGCCATGCCAACAACGTGGCCCCAAATATGCAAATGCCCCCTGGTGGCCCCGCAAGGACATATAATGCATATCCTAACTAACAAGCATATGTAGAAGAATAATTGAAAAACTGCAGACACATTACACACACAAGCCACAGATATAGGGCACAAAGACAACAGATACTGAGGCAACTGAAAGACAGAATGAAGAAAATCTTGTGATATACGAATGCAAACCTTTCATCCAATACCTGGTATAATTGACATCCAATTAAATGGACTTTACACTGCATTCATTACAATGAAATTAATTTTGTGCATCAGCATTCATTGTTGATCATAAATATAATTTATTATTTATAATGTGCGTTTGATTGCTATTTTAGTGAATATCTATAGCTTAAACAGTTGTCAGCAGTAAAGCAACAGCTTTATACTATTGAAAATAGAAAAATAAGGATGAATGATTAATTGCATTTGCGATAATATCGCGATATGAAAAAACGAGATTCTTTAACCGCAGAGGCTGCGATTACACGGTCACGTGACATGCGAGAGTAACGGATGACGATTGTATTACATCAAAGTACTGCGAGAGAAAGCATAAGGAGACGTCCGATCTGTCTAACAGCGCTGCTTCAAGTCGAATACATCTAGGCAGTCTTCAGAGCAAGCATCAAGTTGGCACGCTGTTACCAAGTCCGCAGTTTGCCGCTGGTTTTTTCGTGTCCACGGGTCTTTCATAATATGCAGAATTGACGCGCTACATGTTAACGATACCCTTGGTTGTATTTTCCTGTCAAAATGATGGAGTTCCTTTGGAATTCTTCAGCTTTTAAGAGCTGACGGTTTCTCCATTTGTGGGCGGAACTAATGTGCAACTGACAATCTCATTGGCCGGCGTTCACATTATTATCATCCCTGTTTTTATTTCAACAATTCAATTCGCTCGAACGCAGACTACATGATTAAGATTCATGAGCCCAGCAGTTCAATAATCCTTAGTGCGATTTATATTGTTATTAGTCGTAGAATTCGTGGCAGTTTTGTTATCTTATCAGTATTATTTGTAGGTTTTCCCCCCTTTTTTTTTTGGAAACAATAAATGACAAACAGTATCTTAAAGCACCACCACCAGTCCTAAATTCAGACAACATGATGCATCCATACATGGTTATTCTAATTACTAAAGTTCTATCATATAAATGCTAAAGTTTTAAAACTGATGCTAAGTGAGGTATTTAAAAAAACCTGTGCCACTTTACAAACATAAGCGCATATATATATAATATTAGTAAATCAGATAAATATTAATAATCTGGTGAGTAAACAAAAAAAAAATTACAAGCCAATGGAGATTCTATTGCCAAGGTGTCCATAGAGGGTTGATAATATTTGCAATATTCAATTGAATTTTATTGGTGTCTCTCACATTGTCCGACAGAAACATTAAAATAGTGTAGATTAGTGTACAATATTTTATAATAATAATTTATTCTATTTAGTTACCATTTCATTCAACATATTTAATATTGGGGCATCCAAGTTATTCGACAGATTTGAATTTTTTTTTAAAGTAACGTTACTTTCCCTGGTAATTAATTTATTTTGTAATGATACATCTCAGTTACTATTTGAGAGAAGTAACTAGTAATACAACTAATTACTTTTTTAAAGTAACATGCCCAACACTGTATACTATACAATGATTTCTTGATCGTCTTTGTTGAATAATACAGAATATAAAGAGCATAATAAAATAATAAATAAAATCACAATCCCAATATTGGTAAAAATAAAACATTTCGCAATTAGATTTTCCAAAATATTTCAGCCCTATACAAAAACGTTGCCCAAATTACCTGCTTTGTATTTTGTTATACTTGACAACTTTGAATTTGAAAGCTTTTAAAGACTATCCAGAGTTAGTGGTCACTAAAGACTGAGGTCAGTGTATGGTCAGAACGGTGTTGTATTGTGTCACCTGCCGCTTTGCATATGAGGTCATTCAACATGCATGCACAGAAAATCACACCTGAGCGCTGCAGGAGATCCGTCATGTGTTGTGATGAGACGGTGTGTGATTTGCTGATCTATGACTGTGTGTTTATTCAACCATTCCGTCATTCAGGAAACATGCACCAAACAATGAGACATGAAACATCAAAACGGCTTCACTGCAGGTGTTTGTTTCAGGACTAGAGGTGGAAATAGAAACCTCAAGATTCAGTTTCGATTTAGAGTCGCAATCTGATTCCAAAACGATTTTCGATGCATCTCAATTTTTCCAGCAAAGGATTTTATTGAGATTTTATATATCTATAATATGCCTGCTCTCATCCACAAACAAATTAAAATAAGTCAGTATAATCAAAATAATGTAATTAACATTAATAATAAAATCAATTACACAATGATAAAAAAACAAATGTTTTTTTAAATAAATTACTAATTTTACTGGCATCATTATAAATAAAATTATATATAATTTTTTCCACACCTTTTCTTAACCAGTTAAAAACAATGTGTACCAAATACTGGCACCATATAGTTATTTTTATTATTATTTTGTAAGTCATTCAGTGAGATTAATTATTGAAATACTATTAATACAGAATAATACATTTAAGAATTATAATAAAAATAAATGAATACATTTATTGCTGTGATTTTACTGGCACCATAAGATTTATTTTTTATTTTACAATCAGATAAGCAATTATTTACTGTAATTAACATTACATTATGCCATTTAGCAGACGCTTAATTTTTCTTAACTGAAATTAAAAGTGAGATGGTCAGATAAGTAATACTTTATTGTCATTAACATTATTATCATCAATAGCATATTTACTAATATTGAAAAAAAATACATAAATACACACACACATATATATATATATATATATATATTACTAAAAAAAATTGAATATGGTGAAAAAGTTAATTTTTTCTTGTAACTTATTTCAAAAAGTGAAACTTTCATATATATATTTAATTTAATTTTGATGAGCTTACAGCTAATGAAAGTCAAAAATCAGTATCTCAAAATATTAGAGTATTTACATTTGCGATTCAATAAATGGCCATCCATACAGTATAAATTTTGGGTGTCTCTTGTTCTTCGAAAGCACAATAATGGGGAACACTGCTGACTTGGCAATGGTCCAGAAGACGATCATTGACACCCTCCACAAAGAGGGTAAGACACAGAGGGTCATTACTGAAAGGGGGGGCTGTTCAAGGAGTGCTGGGTATGAAAATGTGCACAAGCAACAGGGATGACCGCAAGCTTGAGAATAAGGTCAAGCAAAGCCGATCCAAACACTTGAGAGAGCTTCACAAGGAGTGAACTGAAGCTGGAGTCAGTGCATCAAGAGTCACCACGCTCACACATCTTCAGGAAAAGAGCTACCAAGCCACTTCTGAACCAGAAACATCGTCAGAAGCATCTTACCTGGACTAAGGAGAAAAAGAACTGGACTGTTGCTCAGTGGTCCAAAGTCCTCTTTTCAGATGAAAGTTAATTTTGCATTTCATTTGGAAATCAAGGTCCCAGAGTCTGGAGGAAGAGAGGAGAGACACAGAATCCATGTTGCTTGAAGTCCAGTGTGAAGTTTCCACAGTCAGAGATGATTTGGGCTGCCATGTTATCTGCTGGTGTTGGTCCACTGTGTTTTCTGAAGTCCAGTCAACGCAGCCATCTACCAGGAAATTTTAGAGCACTTCATGCTTCCTTCTGCTGACAAGCTTTATGGAGATGCTGATTTCATTTTCCAGCAGGACTTGGCACCTGCACACACTGCCAAAGGTACCAAAAGCTGGTTCAATGACCATGGTGTTACTGTGCTTGATTGACCAGCAAACTCGCCTGACCTGAACCCAGAGAATCTAGATGAGAGACACCAGACCCAACAATGCAGATGACATGAAGACCGCTATCAAAGCAACCTGGGCTTCATTACACCTGAGCAGTGCCACGGACTGATCACCTCCATGCCGCGCCGCATTGATGCAGTCATTCATGCAAAAGGAGGCCCAACCAATTATTGAGTGAATAGAAATTAACATACTTTTCAGAAGCCTGATATTTCTGTTTAAAATATCCTGTTTTTATTGATCTTATGTAATATTCTAATTTTCTGAGACACTGAATTTTGGGTTTTTATTATCTGTAAACCATAATTATAAAAATTTCAAGAAATAAAAGGCTTGAAATATTTCATTCTATGTGTAATGAATCTATATAGTATATGGGTTTCACTTTCTGAAATGAGTGAAAAATAAATGTACCCTTTTCATGATATTCTAATTTTTTTGAGATGTACCTGTATGTATGTATGTGTGTGTTTATATATATATATATATTTTGACTATAATAACAAAATCATAAGATTTTACACACATATATATATATATATATATATATATATATACACAGCTAAAATCTAATGATTTTATTATTATAGTCAAAAAAAAATAATAATTGGTTACACTGATTGTCAGACACTTACGTTATATTGGTTATTACATAATAAACAAATGAATAATGAATATTTGTTAATCTAGAATCATCTGAGAAAAAACCGTGATGCATCAGTGAATCGATTTGTTTGTGATGTATGAGTGTCCACACAATGTAGCCTAGACAAAATACTGTGTGTGTGTTCACAGTTACCTGGTGCGTGAGAGTTGTTTGTCTCTCCCTCGTTGTCGGACGAGGCCGTTAGCGGTGAGGATGAGGACGAGTGGGCTGTGATGTCGCTGTCGCTGGTGCTGCTGTCCTGGAGCACATCAGGTTTGCGTCTCGCCGCCGCCTCGCGTTTCTGCCGCAGCTGTCTCATGCGCTGCTTCTGCTGCTGGCTGCGCGGGCCTCTGACGCGCACGCGCCCGTTCACCTGCTTCTCCTGGCAGCGGTTCTTCTTGGCTGCCATGGCCACGGAGGACGTGTCGCTCTCAGAATGCGAACGCCGCGACTTCTTTCCAGCCGCTTGGACGGGCGTCGGCACTTCTTCTGCTGACGAAAGCGTGTCAGAGTCTCCCAGGTGACCGGAGGAGGAAGGCGACCGCAGGCAGACGGAGGAATCGCTGTCTTCCTGCGCGCAGGACTGGGCGGCAGCCGGGGGCGGGTCCGTTTCCTGCGGCTGCCCGGGGGGGGAGTCTCTATGAAGCTCCTTTAGTAAACACGGCATGGAGAGCAGGCTGGGGGTGGGGCTGTTTGTCAGGACTCTGTGAGATGATTAGCTCCTCAGACGTCGGTGAGCTGGTGGATGTGGTCTCTTGTCTCAGAGGCATGTCCTGCTCCTCTGTTGTGGCCCCGCCCTCGATGGGGCATTCAAGGAGCTCATTGGCCTTCTGGGCATCAGTCATCTCTGGAGGGCGTGGCCAGGGGCGGAGTCTCTGAATTGGCAGTTGACTGTCGTTAAACAGGGGCAGTTGACCTGGAAAACAGGAATCGTGTGTCAGTATAACGTAGTGCGGTGTATCACCAGCAAAGTCCCGATACGATACACATCACGATAAAGACGCCACGATACATGTAACTTCATGTGTGGTAAATTTGGAATAATATAATTTTATTTACCTAGAGTGTTAAGAAAAAAAGTTGCTTGAATCATGTTGTACTTGTAGTTACATTTTCAAGTTGACAAGTTAAAAATGTTATAATAGAAAAAAAGAGATTTGGGCAAACATTTTGAGTTTTTTTGCCATATGGCCCAGCCAGCCCCACTGGTGACAAATGCCTAATGTGTGTATGCTTAGTTGGGTTTCTCATTCTTTGACCACCGCTGGGATACAGTGGCTTCGGGTAACCAGCTAGAACATTGAACAGTCACGCACCACTGAAGCTCTTATCAACCTTTCTACATGTCATCTGTCCGGCTGATTCTCGCCTTCCCTCGGTATTGCCTCTCTTCCATGGGGGGCAGATCATTCAGTGTTGTTGACACTGGTCTACCAAGACCACTCGGTTTTACCAACAGCCTGTCGGAATTCAAATCTTATCTCAAAACACTTGTTCTCAGAATGTTATTTATCTTAGTTAATTTCTGTTTATTTTGTCTTATGTTGTATACTACTTGATGTTTTTTCCTCTGTATTACTGTTTGATGTTTTCCCCACATTTCTGATGATTATTGTAAAGTGTCCTTGAGCTCTGGAAAGGCGCTATATAAATAAAACGTATTATTATTATCAGACTCTATCCAATGCACAATGCTGCATTTCACCACAGCCTGGCCTTGAAATGGTTTCAAAACTTTGTGTCCATATTTAACACATTTTTGCTGCGATCAAGTGTTTGAAGAGGCCTCGGTCACAATGCAATACAAATAATTTAATAGAGACGGATCTCACAAACAGCAGCATGTATGCAATATACTTACAGGTGCATCTCAATCAATTATAATGTAGTGGAAAAAATTTCAGTAATTCAACTCAAATTGTGAAACTTGTGTATTAAATAAATTCAACGCACACAGACTGAAGTAGTTTAAGTCTTTGGTTCTTTTAATTGTGATGATTTTGGCTCACATTTAACAAAAACCCACCAATTCACTCAACTAATTAGAATATGGTGACATGCCAATCAGCTAATCAACTCAAAACACCTGCAAAAGTTTCCTGAGCCTTCAAAATGGTCTCTCAGTTTGGTTCACTAGGCTACACAATTAAAAGCACCAAAAGTTAGTTACATGACCATGATGTTGGTGTGCTTGACTGGCCAGAAAACTCTCCATTTGACATTTCCCGTTCAAAATACTACAAGTGCCCTCTTATTTGGAAATGGCCCTTCCCCCATTCATTTTACATATGTGACAGCTTATCAAAAACTACATATAACTATGTATTATTATAAGCCAAATACGCACAGACTGACTGCCACAGATCAGATTTCTGTATAGGATAATGTTTACAAACTGTAGCATAATTTTAGATATTTTCTTCAAAGATGACAAGCTAAGTTAAAATATAGATTCAGAAAGCTTCTTACACGTTTTGAAGGAGATCCCACATTCATTACAGAAACGGCAGAAGTTATGGTATTTTGGTTAAAATAGTGGTTACCATGGTAATGTTTATACGAGTTTCCATAGCATGACTAGTTCCTCGCGCAGGAACCCTCTCAGTGCATCATCATGTATGACGATCGAGCGAGCATGCAACAGCCCCGAGCTTTACACGCTCTTATTTACAATGAATAAACATCAAAGCATAATTAATCAAAATCAGTTTATAAATCATAGTGCGTGCCTGCGATTCAACGCAACTCCGTGCATCAATGCAGCCGTGAAAGAAACGAACGGAATACGGCTCTTAAATAATTACAGAAATGAGGGTAAATAAAACATGCGAAAATAAATGTTGCACTGCGTTAATCCAGACACTGCAGCACAAACACTCATCCTGCGACACACTACTGCTGCTGCAACGCGTTCAGTCTGGAAGCTGCACGGTAAACGGTACAGGTCGCGTGGATATAACCCGCATGTATAAACGCGTGCATTAGTTCAACTGAAAGTAGGTTTGGGTCAAAACTGCAGTAGAGCTCAAAATGGAAGGGCGCAGTAATAAGAGCGCGCTCGATAACCGTCGACAGCAGCTTACCTGGTTCAAACCTGTCCTCATGTGTGTGTTCTGTGGAACATCTCAAGCTCGCAGCACCATATTCAGGAGAAAAACTAGGAGTTTACTGAAGTTTTATGGAATAACTGCTGTGTTCTCGACTTTGCGGCCGCTTTAGCACAGTTTGCTAATTTAAAATGTCCCCACTAGCCGTCGCTGGAACAACCGTGTAGACGTCACTTCCGCTGCGGCGGAGTCGGGAAGAACAGAAGGCGCCACCGTGAGATGCGGAGAGGAAGTGCGTTTATTACAAACCACAGCACAGCTTAGACATCACGTTTAATGCAATTATTAACAGGCTTTTATTCTAGTTTTATTTTCTAAATATATATTTTTAACTATCGAGTGTTCATGAAGTCCACTTTCTGCTCCAGCTGGGCATCCAGGGCAGCCTGGGGAAAAGAAAACATTACACAACAATTACTATATCCAACAAAGATAAATAATAATAATAAATGTCAAAATAAAACTAAATGAATGAATCAAATGACCAGCTCTCGTTTGGCTTCCTCGATTTTCACCCGTGCAAGTGCTGGACTCTGAAAACAACCGTAAAACCAGTGTTATTTTAGTATTATTCACATACTATTACAGTTTTGATATTTTACATTTTCATTTTACTTAGTTTTAGTAATTCTGTAGGGTGATTATGTAATATTGTTATGTCTATGTATTTTTTATTAAATAAAATGTTTATTTTAGCATTAGTAATTTTAGTATATTAAGTCAACCTAAATTAAAATTATTACAAGTAATTTAGTTTTAATTATATATAATAACTTGTAACCTATATAATAGTGATGATAAACTGAGAAAACGGTTTGTAGAACAATGATAGAATTTTAAAACAATTAGCAATTATTTAGTCAGATGTGGATGTGATTATTTTATTGAATGTGTCCTTCATACTGTGCATTGTTCAATAACAAAATAATGATTTAAATAATTACCCAAACAGACCCACAAAACCAAGCAGTGCTTTCCTATGCAAAACTCACCAGATGTTTCCATGTTCAATCAAACAATATGAATGAATGATGCATTTATATAGCGCTGATACTGTAATCTTTATTTTCGTTGTACTTACAGGGCTCAAGTCGGTATATGGCTCTAGTTTCTTCTTCAAAGGCAGTGTTTCCTCTTTCAGAGCTGTGATTTTCTAAGTATAGAATAAAAGATTAGAGAACAGGATGAAATTCGGTTTCATAAGTGCAGTTCTGCTACAGTGCATATTCAATTAAATTCATATTTTTGTACATGCATGAATGTTAAAACCTTTCATTCCATTAGAAGGTGTGCACAAAAGAGGTTTATGAAATATATATAGGTTGATTAATGTAATTTGCCTGAATAATCAACACAGTTGCTTCACAGTTGATCATTTTTGGCATCATTACATTTCATTTCAGTAATTACGATGTTGCATGAATCTGTAATCTGGTCAAGCGGTTTACTTCTGATAACTGCAGGATGGCCTGATGGGTAAGAGAGTCCTCCATCCGCCGTGAATCCAGCTTTTCCTGTCACAAACACACAGATTGTGTTTCTATAAGACTGCATGAAAGACTATGATTAGACATCTGGATGAAAATGGTGACGCACCTGTGCAATCTTATTCCTGCAAGTGAGATCTCTGGATTTCTTCTTCATGAAGTCCATGTTCAGAAGCCTCTCCTCCGCTGTAGCTGCTTCCACCTGCTGTATGTGTGAGACCTTCATCAGATCACTGGAACACAAATAAAAGAACAACTCATTACATCAATTAGATTCAATACACAAAAAGAATTCAATAGATACAATTAGAATAATATACAGAAAAATGTGATTAAAACAAATCAATTAAATTAGATAAAACATGACTTTACTATAGTACAGCACTATAGTGTGTAGGTCAAAATATATAAAGAAACGAAATATCTATAAAGCACATTTAAAAACAACCCAATGTTGATAGTGCTGTACAGATCAGGAAACTCAAATACAAAACAATCTATAAAACATACAATTAGAATAATACAGTAAAAACACACTAAGACAATTTCACATCATTTCAGACATGTTTATAATAGTATTTTTTTAGACTATAAATTTGAAAATAATAATAAAAAAATAGGAGTTTTGAAATTTTAGTATGAGTGGCCCTCACATGAAAATAATCATATTTTGGGGTTCATGGCATCTAAAAGACAGAAAACCCTTGTTTTAGATACATTTGTGCAGTTTTTTCTAATAAGAGGACTTTAGAAAGCAGACTAACTGACAGTAAAAATCATGATAGGTAAGAAACCTTCATTAAAAATGTATACAGTTAATAACACAATAACAGCAATGTGAAATGCATAAATGATCTTTTGTGTTTTCTTACTCCTGAAGTTTCTTCCGAAGAACAACCGTTGCAGTCATTTTCTTCCTAACCGCAGAAAGCTCCCGCTGCAACCTCCGGTCCGTTTTCTCTGCCTCCAGCATGTCATTGGTCAGTTTATTGATCGCAGGCATATAGCTGGACAGCCAAGAGTGTGAAATCAACCACAAAACTCACAATGCAAATGTTTAGACTTAGTTTAAAAATGAACCGATCTGATTTCAGGGTCAAGATTAGGTTTCAGAAGCACAATGCAGGAACATGCCTAAATCATCTCGTGCATGTGATGTAACTGCTGTATATGATGCATTTATGAGTATTATTTTACCTCCCAAGTGAAGTGTCTCTGAGTTTAAGCACTTCAGCGGTTTCCTCCAGCACTGACAGCAGGTCCACTGTGGGTTTGGAAAGACCTCCAGCCTGAAGTCCCACTGCTTGGAGAAGCACTTCTTGGAGATGAGCTCCTGTCAAGGACCACAACAAAAAAACTGTACCCTTACGGAATCGTTACGCATTGGTCAGACTATGTTTTCCTAAGTGACTGTGTCAGTCTCACCATCGCTGCTGTACTCTTCTGTTTTCTGCTTGTGGTCCTGGATGAGCAGCTCAGTCTCTCTGCATCTCATCTCACTGTTCTCCGCCAGCTCGTACAGAACCTCCACTGTGCGTGTGTTCACTTCAAACTCCGGCACCGGCTGCTGGCCAAACACCTTCCTGAGCCACTGGCTCACCTGCAGTGACACAGACAGTATACGCAGATGCACTGTAGATACTACATGCAAGAGTTTAGAGATTCAAGAATCAACATTTACAGAACATCATGATACGTTGATATGATTCTGAATGACTGCCATTTTTTACAATCAATTAAGAATACATGGTATTGCAATAGGACATGTTCAAAAACATAATAGTGCCAAGGTATTTAATTCACATCTACCATATAAGGACATGATGCATAAGACGTAGAATACCAGACACACGTGCATTAAACGTGTTTATGCATCTAGTTTAATAAGACTAGTAAGTGTATGTAGTACAGGTAAACACAAACAACGGAACATTTACGCGTTTGAAGCGACTTACATCGTATTCAGTACTTTATTAGCTTAGTGTATATAACGCGAATGTATTCTACAAAGACATTAACTCACGATTTTGCTTTTCTCGCACATGTTTTCACTAACTGTGTCACATTCGATCACATTTACTCCACAAAGTTCTGAATTCAGCAACTAAAAACCCCGCCACTGAATATTCTTCTATTTCCGGCGGGGTCTTCTTCTTCTTCTGATGTTTTTTGGCGGTTTTGCATTACTGCCACCTGCTGATCTGGAGTGTGGGGTGAATATAGATTTGATAAAGGGAAGGAAATATATATATATATATATATATATATATATATATACGTGCTTAAAAAACCCACGAATTGTTTATTTACACATTTCCTGTGTTTTTTTAGATAATTGAACATTTCTTCTTTAATACTTAGATTGCATTTCTCTATTCCATAGTAATATCTTGAGTGATATTTCCGGGGGTCTCAAAGCGCATTATTCATTGGCTGCCCAATTGAAAAATTCTGGGATGCAGAAGCACCGCCCAATTATAACGAACAAAACGTTTCAAGGGAATTTCAAGAGGAAAATTAATAATGAATTAATAATTGTTATACATATATACACACACACACACACACACACACACACACACACACACACACACACACACACACACACACCCACATATCTATATATATACTTTTTTTTGACAGATTACTTCTTTTCAGAAAGTAAAATAATTCTGACCAACATTACATTCTTTTAGAAATATTTTTGGAAATAGCCATTTTATAACCATTTTATTATTTATAAATGTATTATTATTATATTTGTATGCATACATACATATGTAAAGCAATAAGATCATTCTTATTATAGCTTTAAATTAAAGGACATATATATATATATATATATATATATATATATATATATATATATTAATCAATACAAACGCTGTTTAATGGACATAATCTTGACTTTATATGTTATAATTTACATGAACAAAATTCTCGCTGTCATGTCGCCGAACTACATCCGGGTCAGTCGCTGACCTCTCCTATATGAGCTGTGCTCGCGACCTCCATTTGCTTCACTCAGCTCCTCGCGCTCCAGCCGGTCGCAGCAGGAGGATATAAGCTCGAGCTTCACTACACAAACTCTCCGTAAACATGCTCTCCGTTCGCGTCGCGGCGGCTCTGGCCCGCTCCCTGCCTAGACGGGCCGGATTCGTAAGTCATTTTATGGAGTTTTAACGAACGTGCAGCACGGAGCCGGTGAATGTCAGCGCTTGTAAATGGCGTGAGGGTGCGCGGCGCCATCTTGCATTAATGAAAGGCCTGCGTATGCTGCGTATCTTTTAGCTTAATTTGATTCTCGTATTCAGCTATGTGTAGTTTAAGGGAACGGAACCTACGTGTTTTGAATGTGTATTTGAATGAGAAAAGCGTGCAGTTGCATGTTTAGCAAGGTTGTGATCAATTAATGACATTCCCAATTGAAGGTCAGGAAGTGCTGCTTGGGTGTATGACATGTCAGCTGTCATTAACTTTACTATATCAACTTGGTGTCTTTAGTGATTAATGTTCTAGTGCGTCCATAATCTCTCTCTCTTTTTGGTGCACTGTAGTTAATTCTTCATTTATGCGGACGTTTGGATGACGACATGGTGCTTGTGCCGCATTATAATCACTAAAGGCTATCAGACAATGATTGAATACAAATGAGAAGTTAAACAACCACACTTTCAGTATTTGTCTGATTTTAAAATCTCATTTGAAGGAAATAATGGGTTTAGCTCCAGTGACGTGGTTGTTGATGGCACATGAAGGTCAAGGGCTAGCATGCAACAAGCTTGGGTTTTATGGTGTATGTTCATCACAAACATTATCATTGTGGGCCATAACCAATATGTTTGCAATTGCAGGTTTCCAAAAATGTTGCTGCTGCATGCGTTGGAGCAAAGAACCTGCACACTGCCAGACCAGTGGCTGCAGAAGACAGGTTATTAAATGCTTTTCCTTTTGGGTGGTTTGGGATTTTTATTTGAAGTTCCTGGATTATTGCATATTAAGTCATGCACACTCAAAACGCTTGGCATTATTTCTCAGGCACAGCGGAGGTGTCCAGTATTCTGGAGGAGAAGATTCTTGGAGCTGAAACCGGTGCTGATCTGGAGGAGACCGGCCGTGTGCTGTCCATCGGTGACGGTATCGCTCGTGTGTACGGCCTGAGGAATGTTCAGGCCGAAGAGATGGTGGAGTTCTCCTCCGGTCTGAAGGTGCGTTAGCAAGGGGTCAAGACGTCGTGGCTGAGCCATCAAGGAGTCCAGATGATTGATGTTCTGCTTCATGCACTCGATGTACATGGGATTTGGCTTTGATTGGCTCTAGTTGTATATTATTGTAGTTGGAGATGAATGTTTTGAGAAACTGGTGTGCATATGCTTACCAGTCAAGAATGTACTTTTTTTTTTTTTTTTTTTACTCCATGTTTTAATTTAAAGTCTTAAGTTAATGAATAACATGTTAGTTAGTTTTAATGAAAGTTCTATGTTTGATTACTTTTGTGGAGTTTTAATTAATTCTTGATATATTTAAAATAAGTTGTTATTTTACATACTGCAGTAAAATATAGTGCTATTTAAATAAAATGGTATAGCATCTAACTTGTTTTTATTTCGGTATGAAATGAGTGTAGTAGGAATTAAATTGTATTTTTTATAAAATATAAATTAAATAGTCAAGTCAAGATGCTTAGTTGTACTAACGTTTACTACATATTAACTGGGTTTTAATTCAATGCAATCCTGTCTCCATATTGCTTTTGGGTAACTGGTGGCTTTACGTTTAAGACTCTTTCGTTTCTCAACATAGGGCATGTCTCTGAACTTGGAGCCTGATAACGTTGGTGTTGTGGTGTTCGGTAACGATAAACTGATCAAAGAGGGTGATATTGTCAAGAGAACGGGGGCTATCGTGGACGTTCCTGTCGGACTGGAGCTGCTCGGCCGTGTTGTGGACGCTCTGGGAAACGCCATCGATGGCAAGGTCAGACCACCAACTGGATACTTGCGGTTTTTTGAATTTCTTTATCCAATGACTGTCAGATTTATTTGTTTGGAATTGACCAATCAGTCTTTTTGTTTCTCCTCCAAAGGGACCTCTGGGCTCTAAGGAGCGTAGGCGTGTGGGTCTGAAGGCCCCTGGCATCATCCCCCGCATCTCTGTGAGGGAGCCCATGCAGACCGGCATCAAAGCCGTGGACAGTCTGGTGCCCATTGGCCGTGGCCAGAGAGAGCTGATCATTGGAGACCGTCAGACTGGGTAAGATAGTGAGCTGATGAATATAAATGCTTGCTTCACTTCCGTCTGGTCATCCATTTCAATTGGTTTCCTCCAGCAAAACCGCCATTGCCATCGACACCATCATCAACCAGAAGCGCTTCAATGATGGCACTGATGAGAAAAAGAAGCTCTACTGCATCTACGTGGCCATCGGTCAGAAGAGATCCACCGTGGCCCAGCTGGTGAAGAGGCTGACAGACACCGATGCTATGAAGTACACCATCGTGGTGTCCGCCACCGCATCTGACGCCGCTCCTCTGCAGTACCTGGCTCCATACTCCGGCTGCTCCATGGGCGAGTACTTCAGAGACAACGGCAAACACGCCCTCATTATCTACGACGATCTTTCCAAACAGGTGAGAACTTGGTACTAAAGCTCCGGTCTACTATTGAGTGAATTTGTGCAAAATGCTGGCCAGATCCAGCAACCCACTGAATTGGGAACTTCATGTGAGGGTGAAAGATTTACTCCACAAATTGGCTGTGGGTTTGCCACGCTGACCAATAGAAAGAGGCTTGGTTTGCACAAAGTGACTTCTATGTGAGCTGTGCTTTATCATTACACGGACTATTCAATGGACTTTTTTTTTTGCCTACAAAACTGCTCGTGACCTCCCCTTTAATACACTGGTTCAAAGTTGTGCTTGGTAATTTTTCCACATTTTATAGTGCTGAACCATATGGGAATTATGGCTGTATGATTAAGCATAATGAAACTTATTAATATTTTGAATGGGGATTTTGTTTTAAGTTTAATCCCGTATGTTTCTGCACAGTGCAGCAATTTTCTCTTGGATACGAGCAGCTCATTATCAGTTGAGGTTTGCACTGGCTTGGTTCACAGTAAATGCTGCCTCGTGCAAACTACATCTGCTGAGTTTGGAGCGCTTTAATGTGCATTTAAGAATCACTTCAATGGATCACTTTAATGTGCATTAGCATGCACCAGAAGCGCTTCTCAAAAAGGGTCTTTCTGTGGTTCTTCGGTCATTAGTTCAGTGCTTTAATGTTTGAAATTAAAGCAGCCATGTTTTTTGCTATAAAATCCATTTCTTAAATGCACGTTTGTATAAAGTACACACAATTTTGGCTAAGTTATGCTACAGTGTAAACTAGTAAAAAGCTGCTTTTTCTGGTGTGGTTTCTCACCCCCCCCCCCCCCCCCCCCCCAAAAAAAGAAATGTATGTAGCCCTAATGGGAATTTATGGAGTGACCAAAAATCTAAATTTGAAGTTTTCACCACCACATGCTTTAGACTTTCTCCCAAAATCATGAGGTGCGTCCTAGGACACTTTTTAAATTCAAATAGAGTTTGAATGCAGTAAATAATGTTAAACTTTGCACTCTTCAGGCTGTTGCCTACCGCCAAATGTCCCTGCTGCTGCGTCGTCCCCCCGGTCGTGAGGCCTACCCCGGTGACGTCTTCTACCTGCACTCCCGTCTGCTGGAAAGAGCGGCCAAGATGAACGACAACTTCGGTGGTGGATCCCTCACCGCCCTGCCCGTTATCGAGACCCAGGCCGGAGACGTGTCCGCTTACATTCCCACCAACGTCATCTCCATCACTGATGGACAGGTGAGACACTGCACAAGCGGCTCTTCTGCACAATCAACGATTTGATTCCCAAGCTGATCTTCTCAATCTCTTCCTGCAGATTTTCTTGGAGACTGAGTTGTTCTACAAGGGTATCCGTCCTGCTATTAATGTGGGTCTGTCAGTGTCCCGTGTCGGCTCTGCTGCCCAGACCAGGGCCATGAAGCAGGTTTGTTTTGGCTCCCAGTTCATGCATTTGAGCTCATTTCCATGTGAAAATGGTTCTAAAAAACCATCTGTTTGTTGTCCAGGTGGCTGGTACCATGAAGCTGGAGTTGGCCCAGTACCGTGAGGTGGCCGCCTTCGCCCAGTTCGGTTCTGATCTGGATGCTGCCACACAGCAGCTGCTGAACCGAGGCGTGCGACTCACAGAGCTGCTCAAGCAGGGCCAGTACTGTAAGTGCACTACTACTGTACAGGTTCACTTGTAAACTACAGGTTTGTAATGTGTCTGTGCTGTTTTGTCTTAAGCTCCTATGGCCATTGAGGAGCAGGTGGCCGTCATTTACGCTGGTGTGAGAGGGTACTTGGACAAGATGGAGCCTAGCAAGATCACCAAATTCGAGAGAACCTTCCTTCAACACGTCATCAGCCAGCACAAGGATCTGCTCTCAGCCATCAGGCAAGTGTTCATGAGCATTTCTGTGGAAGACAAGCCAGTGAACATTTGTTACGGAGTTTTACATCTAAATGTTTGTCCTCTTGTGTTTCAGGGAGGAGGGTAAGATTTCAGAGGTCTCCGACAAAAAACTCAAGGAGGTCGTGCTCAACTTCCTCTCAACCTTTGAGTAGTGTCCTGTGTCGCTAATGTTTTGTCAATGTTTGCGTAGTGCTTCTGCTTAAATTTATACAAACCCTAAAGAACAATTCAAGTGGCACTTGATCCTCAATGTACAGAAATCTCTTAACAGAATAAAGTGTTCCCAACTCCATCTTTGTTTCTGCATTTATTTGTATAATTTATGCGGAGATCACCATGAAAATAGCCTTGATGCTGGTATGGCGTTTAAAAATTGAGTAAATCTAGATTTATCGTAGTAGTGCATCTCTATTAGATTTTCTAAGTATATGGCAAATTAAATATCCTTTTTTTTTTAAGCATTTTATTTCTTCAAAATATAAATGGTACCTAAATCAGATTTTGTATTGCAGCTAGAAAGTTAAGGCCTGTCAATCGGTGCATTTTCTACTAACTACATTTATTCTGCATTATCAAGTGTCTTCTAAATTTTTGTTATAGCTTGACTTTCTAATATGGTTTTCTATTTTCAGTTGGTCTAATTTACACTATCGATATTTGTCTTTTGAGGCCATTTTTATCAATGTAATGTAGTAGAGTTTCAGGGGGTTTTCCAGTTAGGATGGGTCCTTTTTATTTCAGTAAATGTTTTCATCTAGTTTGATGATGCTGGTCTGACCATTTAAAATATAAAACTTTGAGATGGGATTGTGATTTGCTGTGCCCTTGTGTTTGAACATGTCCTCTGAGGCAAGAGATTCTGTATCTGCTGACAGCAGGTAATTGAGCGTCTAATGCAGGAGAAGTTGAGAGAATCTCCCTAATAGTGAGGTTTGACAGCCATAGTCTGTCTTTTTTTTTTTTTATCCACTAAGTGATTTGAGAATCTTGAGGTCTGCAAGAGCTGAAATCTGGGACTTTTTTTTTTTTTTTTTTTCAGTCTGCGCATGGAAAAATGCATTTTCAAACCCCTTAACCTAGTTTTTGATTGTCTGCCACTATTTGAAATTTGGTTGAGGTCAATTCGGTTCAATTCCATGTCATTTCAGGGCAGTTCCCCACATTCTGCCACTAGAGGCGGTCAAGTAAAACTTCTCTCCCAGTGTTTTAGGACTTCACCAGCAGGTGGAAACAGTGCACTTCAGCACAATTAAGATGGCAATTAGCTTTTGCTACACAAGTCCTGTTGTAGCTGATCAAGGTTAGTTTAAATATAGCTTTAAATAGAAATATGGTTACTTTTGAATGGCTGTCAAATGAGAACTATGCCCCCATCTCCTTGGTAAGGGTCATTATATGTGTATGTCCACCTTGCTTTAGATACACACTCATAAAAACTTAATTGGAAGTAGAACCAACCAGGTTTTAGATTCTGATGTTAGCATTGTCTCTCTCTATTCTACATACACCCACACACAAAGAACCATTATTTCTGAGAGCACACACCTACATCATCTCTGTAAACTAATTTGTGTCATCCCATAATCAGAAAACACAGACCCTCGAGCATCTGTTGACAAAGTATCATTACATGTTGTTCTCTGCATCTCTCATCAGAATCAAACAGCTGGATCCAATGATTAAATTAGCTAAATCAAGCACAAATCCCTCACGAAAAAATCATTTTGCAAAGTCTGGAAGAGCACACGTGTAGCTCGTATCTTGGCACGAGTGTAAAATGTTTTTCTTTTTGCACAGTGACTTTGATTTAAAAACATGCCGTCCTTTGTTACTGTTATTGATTTTCTGAAGCTCAGCAGTACTTGATATCTTTCTTAAAATTCATATTTGTAACTGGTTTCCTACACTGTAAAAAAGATGGTTCTTTACCCATAGTGACGTTCTATTTAGAACCATATCGTCCTGAAGAGCCATTTTACTATATAAGAGTTTAGGCCTCTTTAAACGCCTTTTTGTTTTTAAAATCTGTAACACCTTAAACCCACCTCATTATTGATTTTCTGGAGCTCAACCATCCACCTACACAGACTGTCATCCTCCAAAAGCAATTGATTTCTTTCTATAAATGTAAACTTTCAAAATTGAACTGTTTCCTACCAGGTAGCGGGGTATACTATTACTAAAAGGTTCTTTAATAAGATTCTCTAAAGAACTTCCAAAGCATGTTTACTTCTGGAACTTTACTTAAAAAGTTCAACACTTAAAAATAAAGGTTCTTCATTGGCATCTATGGCTCCGTGAATGATCTTTAACATCCATGGGACATGGGTTTCTTTACACTTTTAAAAACTAAGGTTCCAACAGGGGGGTTTCCCCATTTATGGTTCCCTAAAGAACCTTTCAGTTCTTAAAAGAACCAATTTAATAATCTATGGAACCTTATAAAGAACCTTGAATGAAAAGGTTCCAGTGATATATCCAAGTCAAAAAGCCTAATCTGGTACTGTTTAGAACCATTTTATCTTGAGTGTATTTATACAATGTCGTGCTTCTTTACTGGGCAGGAGGAGATGTTACACCAGCGGGATACAGTACACACACCTCTACTGATCACTCACTCACACACACACTACGATCACTCACTCACACACACACTATGATCACACACTCACACACACACACACACACACACACACTACGATCACTCACTCACACACACACTACGATCACTCACTCACACTCAACGCACATGCACACACACACACACACACACATCTACTGATCTCCCATGTGTAAAATTCTCTGTTGCTATATTTACACACGTGTGTAAAGGCTCTGGTATTATTATGTCCCGTGGTAGAAGTTTTTAATATGACAAACACACTCTTGGCACGAGGACTCAGAAGGTCTGACGTTTGAGTGTGTGTGTGTGTGTGTGTGCGCGCATCTATAA
Source organism: Oxygymnocypris stewartii (assembly GCA_003573665.1). NCBI lineage: Eukaryota > Metazoa > Chordata > Actinopteri > Cypriniformes > Cyprinidae > Oxygymnocypris > Oxygymnocypris stewartii. Next base: position 87,813 of record QVTF01010023.1, on the reverse strand, counting down.
ACCAGACCGGATGCTCCAGGCCTGCTGTTTGAGCGTGCGTCATGAGATGAGGTTTAGCAGTGAATCCACGTCTGAGAATCATCAGCTCACGTGGATAAGAGGGGGTTCTGCTTTAACGAGGAGGAACATAGAGATGCAGATATTGAAGATATCATTTATAAATCAAAGTACTGACTCTTGATTCTGATTGCATGAGCAGCATTATATGCTGATATACACACACCTGTGACCGCACATCAGTTGTATTTCATATTAATGTGTTGTAAACAGCCTATAGTTTGGATTATGTATTACATTACATTATGAAGTAATTATTCATTCTTGAGTTTTACTTTACCATTTGAGTCTTTTATTGCATTGCTGTTGTCATATGACCTAGAGTGACTTATTACTCTAATTTTACTAGGCGTTATTTGCATATTTTTTGTTCCTTTATATTCCTCTTAATAAAATGGTCACATAAATAATGCATTATAATTATTCATAATATGTGTTGTAATGCATTATATCTTATCTCGTAAATAATAACCGAATTTAAAATGCATAGTCTAACACTGAATTGATAAGTGTTATAATGTACTAACTGTGGTTACAATTATCCATGAGATCCATGTGCAACGCATTATATAATGCATTACAAAACATAATTAATGTATTCAAACTAATTTTATACAAGGCTTAAGTAAAGTTGTACCTTTTTTTGTCCTTTATCATGAATTCTTAATATGAAACAAGTCTCTGTCTGAATTTTGTTTCTTTTTCGATAATTCGTTTTGACATTACTTCCATTACATCCCAACTTTAGCATTTTTATTATTTCGTTATAGCCTAAAATCATAAAACTGAATTCATAAGAAGCTTATGTTGCATAGTCAATATGACAAAGTTGATCTTGATTTATTTTCTTAACTTGAATGTTGTTTCTTGTTTTATTGTGCACAATTAATCAGTAAATGTTATTCCAAATAAAACTGGAGAGCTACGGCAAAAAAGGGCAACATTTTCCTTGAATAATAACTTATTGGCTGTGATTTTAATAGGCTGCTTTTATGGTGCTTTGACACTCTTTTTGGTCACCATTATATGTTTTAATAGCATGGAAAAGAGCAGCATGAACATTCTTCCACAGAAAGTCGATCAGGTTTGAGACGACGTGAGGGTGAGTAAATCATTTTCAGTTTCGAATGCAAACAACTCTTTAAAATGCCCTTTGGGGCTTAAAATAGGCTGTTTTTAAATGCGCTCTCCAGAGAGAGAAGATCATCAGAATGCTCCAAATGTTTTCATAGAGGCCATAATTTTTATTATATTGCTGTTTATCGGCAAGTTGAAAGCTTTAAATGGTGGAATCAGCCAAAATGGATCAACTGTCTGGAAACCGTGTTTTTTCTTCACTTTCTGTGAAAGCCATTATCTATGTGCCACTATATAATACAATACACACACACACACACACACACACATTAGGTCATTTCCTTTCCACAGTAAAGCAAGATGATCCAGTCAAGTGTTTTTTTGGTCTAAACACACACAGATAATTATTTCTTTTCAACGGACATCATGTGACCATTAGCTCATTACAGTAATGACATCAGTGTTTTGGGGCTGGTTCCATTTATCTGATAGTGATTTACCTGCGCCGTGTGACTTGTTCAACCTCCATCGAGGTTTTCTTTGACTAAAGCTCTCTAAATCATCAGATCTGGTCCACCTGGGCTCCAGACACCGTCTGACAGAAAGTCATGCTTGTCTTGTTTATAAGAGAAGACCTCCAGAACTTTCCCCCTCTTTTTCATTCCATTTAAACAGATTTTTTTGCTGACCATCTTTCTAAAATTCAGAGAAAATATTGTTAGGAGTTACACGTATTCTCTCCCGATGCCAGTGTTACAAACACCGATCCAGACTGTCTAGCTTGGATTTAAGTTGGAACTGAGCGTGGAATGAATGTCAGTCTGTTTAGGTTACAAGATGTGAGATCTGTTCAAAGCTTCTGGGATTTCAACACTGAGACTTGTAGACGGAGATAAAAGAGTTTTATGTTTAATTGCAAAACCTGATTTCAAAGTCCTGGTAGTTGAATATTTGATCAATATTTGTTCGCGGTTACATTTGCCTTAAACTCGCCTTAAAATTTGAGCGTTTTTCCCAAACACATGCACATTATCCCTGTGTGTTTGTGCGTAAGGAGGCCAAGTACCTGAATAATAGCTTCCATGTGTGACCTGCCTCACCACACGCACACACACACACGCACACACACGCGCAAACATACATCCCTGAATGTTATCCATCACACATTCTCATCTATCTCCGCTGATGTGTCTTTGAGGTTTGTAGCACGTGACCGCGCATTTGAGCTGCTTGTCTTCTAAAGCGCCGCGAGTCCATCCGCCCTGAAGCGTAACATGTAACAGAAGCTGATAATCAAAGCCTGTTGTTGTACTTTTACCCCGTTCCCTCATTTCTGAGAAACGACAAGAATAATATTTATGAGGTTCGGAAATTGATAAATTGTTGAAAATTACTAACATTTTCGCAACCTTTTGTGCGAGGAATGTTCTGGGTTTGAAGTGTGTTGGCATGCTGTTGATAACCACAGGACAGAAATTCAGCTTGTCTATCAGTTTGTAAAAACAAGCAAGAATCACATTTACAGGAATGCACTTACAATGGAAGTCGGTTGAGGGCAAGACATTGCCATGGGATAAATGTTAAAAACATGCTGTTTTGAAAATACAGTGATAAGACTTTATTGATAATGTATTTAATTAATGCTTAACTGGTATTAAGCTGGTTTAGCTGGTCAAGTACCCTCTAAAAACCATAAAACTAAACTTGTGTGAAAAAAGCTTAGTGGCCAGATAAGACCAGCAAACCACTTTAGGTCCGTTTCTAGAGCCCTTAAGGGACATTATAATGAAAAAAATGTGATGCAAGGAAAAATACTGCAGTGTTCCCTAGAGAAACTTTGTTCGCAAAACATTTGCGTTCCTTTGCAAACCTATTGCATTTCCTTGTAAAAGCACTGGAATATATTCCAATATCCTCCCATATTATTTCCATCACAAGAGCAAGCGAAAGCAAATGTTTTCCAAGTGAACACAAAAGCATTGCAAAATCGTCCTTTAAAGTCTCCATAGGTTTTACGTGTTTCAGTTGAATAAAAGCATCAAAACTGCTTGAGGTAAATCTATCGTCCCACAGCAGGTTACAAGAACACTCCACCATCCCGGATGAGGTGAGAAGAACACTGTGCTTCCCCCGAGGGAAGGTCAGGGGAAAATTATACTCCTCCAGAGTTCAAGAGAACATTCTCCTGCCCCAGTTTACCCCGTCTGAACAATTACATGCTCCTAAAGCCCTGTTACACAGGCTGTTAAAAGCACCACCATAACCAGCCTCAATAAACACATTGAACACGAGCGGTGTGAGAGAGGTACGAACGCCGTCAAGAGTCAGCAGTATCTAGATTCTCGACTCAAAAACACATGATTGCGGCTGTTCTTACACAAACATAGACGTGGATACGTGTGCAACCGATCCCTAGCGCTCACACACATGGTAAGATCATTAGCGGGGTCGTCTTACCACAAACTAACAGGCCATCCCAACCTACAGTGAGAACAAAAGGAGACAGTGTGAGTGTGTCTGTCTGGTTCCTGCTGTTCTACTGACGGGTGCAACATCACCAGACATTCAGAGAAAGACTTAAGGCCAGATCCTGTTGTAACACAGGCAACCAACGGAAGGCGGTTTGAATCAGAACATTCCAGAACTTTGCCCACCTGGGTCTTAACATACTCATAATGCTTCAGAAAGCTTTAATGACAGAGCAGTTTCGGCTAAAGACTGTAATTTAGGTCTTCTCACACACACACACACACACACTGGGCAGCATTCGCCCTCTGATTAGGATGTGGGATTATGTCACTCACCACAATGTCCTGTTATTGGTCAGTGTGATCGGCCAGTCGGTGGTGTGATATGAGTATGTGCGCGCAATATCAGTATCAGACTAGTCTGTTATTAGTGATACTAACCGCATGAGTAACAGACTGGAGATCCGCCACCATAGCATGTAGATTTCTTCTCTCTGTTGTCATAGTCAAGCTATTAATGTGAGCAAAGCTTTTTTTGGGCAAAAAAATATATATATATTTTCAGCAAAAATGCCATGCTATTAAGGTGGTTGCTTAAGGGGGGTTGTGGGTAGTTGCTAGGTGGTTGCTGGGCATTGTTAGGTGGTTTCTGAGGTGTTGTGGGTGTTTGCTAGGACCATGCTACAGTTGGACGTTTCAGAAGTGTTGTGGGTAGTTGCTAGGTGGTTGCTATGGCATTGCTGGGGTGTTGTGGGGGTTGCTGGACATTATTAGGTGGTTTCAGATGTGTTGTGGATAGTTGCTAGGGTGTTGCTGTGGTGTTTTGGGAGGTTGCTAGGTGGTTAGCTGGGCAATGTTAGGTGGTTTCTGAGGTGTTGTGGAAGGTTGCTAGGGCATTGCTGCAATAGAAAGTTTCAGATGTGATTGTGGATAGTTGCTAGGGTGTTGCTGTGGTATTTTGGGAGGTTGCTAGGTGGTTAGCTGGGCAATGTTAGGGGGTTTCTGAGGTGTTGTGGAAGGTTGCTAGGGCATTGCGGCAATAGAAAGTTTCAGATGTGTTGCGGATAGTTGCTAGGGTGTTGCTGTGGTGTTTTGGGAGGTTGTTAGGTGGTTAGCTGGGCAATGTTAGGTGGTTTCTGAGGTGTTGTGGGAGGTTGCTAGGGCATTGCGGCAATAGAAAGTTTCAGATGTGTTGCGGATAGTTGCTAGGGTGTTGCTGTGGTGTTTTGGGAGGTTGTTAGGTGGTTAGCTGGGCAATGTTAGGTGATTTCTGAGGTGTTGTGGGAGGTTGCTTGGGCGTTGCTGCAGTAGAAAGTTTCAGATGTGTTGTGGATAGTTGCTAGGGTGTTGTGGGAGGTTGTTAGGTGGTTGCTGGGACATTGTGGGAGGTTGCTAGGGCACAGCTAGGAAGTTTCTGGGGTATTTTGTAAAGTTTCCAGGGCGTTGTTGAGGTGCTTGGGTGGTTTTGGGCTATCGGTAGGGCATTGTGGGAGGTTGCTGGTAAGTTTATAAGGTGTTATGGATAGTTGCTGCGTAGTTGTTAGGTGGTTGCAAGGGTGTTCTGAGTGGTTGCTAGGCCACTGCTAAGATGTTTCTTGAGTGTAGTGGGCAGGGGCGCCGTAAGGGGGGAAGGTTATGACGATTCTAAGCACCCGCCGATGGAGGGATGCAATTTACCAAGCGGAACGAGGAATGCAATCTAGATACGGAAAGGGAACACCCCATTATGATAATAGTGATGCTTGACCAATTTAATTTAATAGATAGACATAACAACATACATGCAACTAGTAGTCTCATTGACATTTCTTTGCCTTTTGTAAAGTTTTACTTTGAATGTTATTAAACTGCCATTGAGTTGAAAGATGAGATAATTGGTCCCAGTTGCTGCTGTATCATTAAACGGCTGTTACCATTTGCCTGCCTCACATGTGTATCTGACTTTTAATTTTTTTTTTTTTATTACAGACCTTCATGGAACATTAGCAACCCTCCATCCAGTTATCTTTAAACAATTCCCCAAAGATCCACCCCAGGCAGACGTATTTTACGGCACCTGCCAGTCAAAATGACAGGAAAGTATGTGAAAACCTGAGAAAGGAAGAACGGATGGAGAGAAAAGGAGGACGGAGTGAAGGATGTGGAACCTCATAAACGGTACCAATAATAGTGAGCCAGGCCCGCCAATTATACAGCACCGCTCTTTTCTCCACCCCCCTCAGCATGGGGGTGTCTGTTAGACTCATTACATTTACGCATTTAGCAGACGCTTTTATCCAAAGCAACTTGCAGTGCATTCAGGCTATACACATGTTTTTATCAGTATGTGTGTTCCCTGGGAATTTAACCCATAACCTTTTGCGCTGCTAACGCAATGCTCTTCCACTGATCCACAGGAACACCGTTCCTCATAGCTCCGCCCACCACAGCTGCTGTGAGTTGATAGACAGCCTGTTACCTCAACCCAACACACACGCATCATTAAAACCCAAAGGCACACGGACCTCACTCTTTTCTTCTGTCCCTCACTCCTGAGTTCTGCTCAATCACAGACTTTCTCTATAAAACTCTCACATACAAGACACTGAAACCAAAAGGCACAAAGGAATCTAAGATCAGCTCTCATAAGGATTTTCTCTCACACACTCCTTCTGTGGGGAGGCAGAAGGTTGTGATAAAGATGACCGGCTCGATGAATCTCCTCGTGGCCGTTTCTCTAATCTTGACTTTCAGCTCAGCAAGCGCAGAATCAACTGGTGAGTACACAAAGTTTCCTTAATAGGTTAAAATGTTTCTTTAAATCATGACTAGTTAAGCTGCTAGCGAGTGTTTAAGCTCTTTTTACTGTAGTTTTATTTACACTCTTGCACTTTGTCTGGTAATATCTCACACTGAGCTGTATATCTCAGTCTAAAAGTGTCTGGTTTCTTCTGTAATGTCTGGTTTCTTTGTTTCATCACATGTTTTATTTTATTTTCCTCTTAACTTTCATCTTCTCTCGTTCTCTTTATCCCACATTTTCTTGTCATCTCCTTTTTGATTTCTCAATTTATCCGTCCCAACAATGTGGATGTGTTTATCACAAAGCATCAGACTCCAATTTTGATTTTTGCCCGTGTGTATGAGAGAGAGAGAGAGAGAGTGTGTGTGTGTGTGTGTGTGTGTGTGTGTGTGTGTGTGTGTGTGTGTGTGTGTGTGTGTGTGTGTGTGTGTGTGTGTGTGTGTGTGTGTGTGTGAACGGTAGTTCATTCTGGGCTAAAGAAATCATAATGTCTTTTGCAGCAAGGATGTGAGTGCATTATTTTATTGAATCTGAAAGGCGGACACATAATACTTAAAGAAAACACACACACACACACTGAGTACTTCAACCTACCAGACCATAAACATTCCCCTTTTTACCGTCAATGTAATATTTACTTCAAGACATATGTGACTGTTTGAACATTAAAATGACAAATAATACATAAAGTCAAATCACACATGTTGGCAATCACGGACAGCATGTAAATATTTCAGCACACCATCTGTGAACAGAAATTATGCTTTTGAGCAACAATCAGATCTTTGAAATGAGGAAACTATACACTTACTTCACAAGAAATTGAAGATAAACAAGAAGCACTACAAAAGCCTTGGTTTTTCTGGGAATATATAGTTGTATTGATGTGCTGATTGCTAAGGCATGAAAATGAGAGTCAGACCATCTCTCTCAGTTAAAATATTGGGAAAGACGTCATCCTTGAGTCATTAACATTTTTTCAAACAACATTATGCATGTGGGTTCAGCCAATGGCACACTTCCATCGCCATAACAACCAACATCTGTATTTGACATCCGGCAGAGACACCGCAACGGCCGTCCGTTCACCTGGTTTCCATGAAGTTTTCCAGTAAAAATGTTCAATGGATAAGATCCAGTTCGATGCTTGTCAATCTCAGTTATACAAACTAAAACCAGTTGATCCAGATACAGGAGTTTATGTTTAAAAAACTCAAGATATTATTCTGAAATTCAAGCTTATTCTGGAACACAACAACAGAAATGTTTCTATTTGTGTCTAATGTTGCTCACCAAACTTGTATGTCACTCATCAAGCACGTTAGATACGGTTTGGATTTCAGCATTCAGACACACTTATTACCGCATTCGCCAAAACATTTGAATGCCATTAGACTTTTGGTTACAGTCAAGCTGTGTTATGCTTTAAAAAACAACTAATACTTGCCATTTGCAAACTTCAAAGCACTACAAATCCCTAAACATTTATTCGGCCACATGCAACCGGCTAAATAAACAGGAACAGAAATTACACCAACCTGGGCATCACTCCCAGCATACATTAGCCCGAGAAACAACTAGATGTTTGTGAGCAGTATGCTTTGTGTTTGACTAACACTTATATAACGTTTTCCCTGCAGTGTATAATCTCTTAAAGTCACCGGACTGCCTACCGGATCTACTGCACGGAGGTCTGGCAGAGCAGGGAGTAACAGAACTCTTTATTCTCACAACGTTCCGACTACAGCCTCGAACCGGAAACACCATATTCAGCCTGTATAATCCACGAGACAACAGCAAGTACTTTGAGTTTTCTGTGCTTGGGAAACTCAACAAAGGTGGGTGAACTTTGACTATACCAAACTTTTTTTTATTTTTATACTTTATTATTATTTTTTTTTACAAACAAATACAGAACAAGATAACACATTCCTAATATCAACTTATAAACATAACAGACATATACATACAAACGGTCACCAAATACAACTTGTACTGTATTCATGAATATTTAGATTTCGATCAGATTTTGCCATACAAAGTCATGTTAAGAGTTACATATCTGACACAGTTTATTGATTGGGGTTCAAAATGATTTAGATTCATATAAAATGAACAGAGAGAGACAAGAGGAGAGTAAAAAATACTAATAAAAAAAAACCTTCCTAGGTAACCAATTAAATATTTTATTTTCTTCTCAACCATTTTCCCCAGCATGATGGAATTTTTGTAGATTGTTGTTTTAAGGAAAGGGTCAGCACTTCCATATTGTACACATCATTTACAATTTCCTGCCATTCACATACAGCTGGGGGATCTTCTTTGAGCCATTTCCTTGTAATGGCCTTCTTACTGGACTATACCATACTTTTGATACTAAAGTGGGTGTGAACTGCCTTTGTTTTTTATTTTGAACTATTCTCCGAGGACCATTTATAATGTTATCAAGATCTTTACATCTAAAAAACTATAATTTTGAAGTAATAGGCTATTTTCTGTCCTTTTTTAACCCCGTATGATCAGAACGCTCTGTTTGAAAAGGAACGGCGGATTGTAGTCTCAGAAGTAAACGCACATTGCTGTGATTGGCTAATAGTTGTTTATGTTTGACAGCCTAGTCCTTCACAGAAGGACTTGCATAAATACACGTAAATACTTAGTACATACCTGCAATAACAGACAGAGCATTAGTGATCACGTAATAAAAACAGTTACTCACACTTGTGTGATGCGTACATCAGATCTAATATCGTCAGCACAGCATCATCTTTTAGATCAGTGGTTCTCAAACTTTTTTGGTCATTCCCCACTTTAGACAAGGGGGGATTTTAAAGCCCCACCTGCCCCCATCGCCCCAACACAATGCTAATGAAATGCGCAACAAGCTTAACATGTTCCAATTTATTGAACTAACAAGTAGTATCAGAGTAACAAGTTGTATCTAAAATACAAACTATATACATAAAATAACAGAAAGTTCAAAAATAAAGAAAATAAAAGTGCAGCTGTCATAATAACTTGCATGAAATTAAAAAAAATAGAGAAAATAAAAGTGCAGCTGTGTCAATTTTTACTAATTTCAAAAATAGTCCGTGTCACAAATGTATCCATGTTTTGTTATTGTTTTTTTCAAGGCGACTGTTATTGTATAACATTCCCGCTTAATGTTTCCATGGCGACGCGTCATATTTGTCACGTGACACACTGCAGCCACAATAACACTGTATGACAGATCGGCTTAATTTCCTTTTTTATTTCAAAATATTCACAAACTTGCTTACCATGTCATCAACTATCTGATATTCCGATTCTCAAAAATGTGTAAGTGAATGTGTTTTGTCGTTTACAAACCTTTATAAATAATCTTGATCTATAACGTGAGATGGGCGCCACCATGTTTCTTTGCGACTCAGTTCAGAGAGTCCTGTCTGTCATCAGTTTCTCCCGAAATACATGCAAGAAAGTGGCCGGTGAACTCCGAGAAGAATAGAGTAAACTTTATAGTTACTTCCACTATGTTTGTCTGATGTGAATAACACACGTCGTCAAATTATATTTTAATAGATTGTTATTGCTGCTTCCACAGACATCAGTGTGTATTTTACAAACTCCAAATGTATTGTTTTACTAGGCTTATGTGTATTTAAATGGCTGAAACCTAAAATAAATATTATTAGGTTGAAAACAATGCATAGTTGTGATATATGACAGCGCTGAGCGCGTCCCTCTCTGGCTCAGCGCCAACCAACGCGCGAAAGCACAATTTGAATCTGGCAGTTATGCCACGTCACTGAACATTCTAAATCCCATATCTGGGACCGTACTCTCGGGAGCACAGAAATAAAAATCCCATATCCGGACCAAACCGGATACCGCTCAAAAGGTTAAACATTTCATTTGAAACCATGAATACAAAAATTAAACTGAGATGTCGTGTTGAACACACACACACACACACACACACACACACACACACACCGCGCAGTCACTCTCTAGTCTAGTGCGTGGTCTTGCTCCAGATTCCGGAAGATTTGACCTCACGTTACCATATAAGGCATAAAAAGGAACATTTCCTCCCGTTTGGCGCGCCCCACCTGTCACGTCTCTATTCCCCACCAGTGGGGCGCGCCCCACAGTTTGAGAAACGCTGTTTTAGATTCAATCTTTCTGAAAATCCTGCATCGAATTGTGTCTTGTTTGTAAGCGAGTAGAATGAAGTGAACCAAGGACAGAGTACTTGCTGACACAGTCTGGCACTTAATTAAAAATAAAGTTAATCAAAAACAGTTTATCGTTTGGGTTTCTGCGTAGACCTGCGTTTGCCGCTCGTCTACACACTAGCTGTGTGTGCAAATCAGTGGCGTGGCTAAACCGGCAGTGATGTAGAAGCAGGCGTTGATGATCTTCTTCTGCGGAGGTGGTGTGTAGCCACACTATTATGTTATAAATGGCACATTCCTTAAGTTGTTTTGGCAGATTGCCTTTAATATAATCTGCTTGGACTAATGAGAAAGTTTTGAGTTCTGAAACTTGTATATATTTTAAAAGATTACATTGACATTTATGCATTTAGCAGAAGCTTTTATTCAAAGCGACTTACAGTGCATTCAGGTTATACGTTTTTTGTCAGTATGTGTGTTCCCTGGGAATTGAACCCACAACCTTTGCGCTGCTAACACAATGCTCTAACCACTGAGCCACAGGAACAGATAAAGATAATTTAGATATTTCAGTTCATGAAGAGTGATTGTAAGAGTTATGATTAAATATTTGATATGGGCTTCATTTGCTTTTGTCATTTATTATAAAATCTGCAACCCACTTTGATCTGAGAACAAGGTTCAAGCTCTAAACATGACAGAAATGTTCAGGTAATGGATTGAAAAAATATAGAAACTCACATTATCTATCTTTTTCTCTCTTTGTAGCTACTTTACGATACCAGCGCAGAGATGGTAGGATGAGTACCGTCACCTTCAACAACCTGAAACTGGCTGATGGTGAGAAGCATCGCCTGCTCTTCCATCTGAAGGGATTGGAGGTGGGCCAACCAAGGGGCTTCCCGCACAACCAGGGGGTGTTACCGGTGCCCGGGGTGGAGCTCCACCTGGACTGCAGGCTGGTGGAGACGCTGAGAGATTTACCAGCTGTGTTTAATGGCCTAAACAATCACCAGGGAGTGGAGCTCAAAACTATGCAGGGGAAAGCAAATGTATACAACATGTTTAATAGCTGTACACTCATATGCTGAGAGATATATTTGGAGGTTTGCGTTGCATGCACTAATACACTAACATAAACTCCCCATTGTGCTCTTTCTGTTCTGATTGGCAGGAGGAGTTGGAGGAGCTCAAACTGGCATATGGTGATTCAGTGGAAAATGTAGCATCGCTGCAGGACTGCCACACTCATCAGAGTGACTCCGTACAGACTTTAGGTAATTTTGACATTTTCTGAAGAAAACATGAGTGGTGCATGTGCACAATTTTGCCACCACAATGCTAGAGAGTTTTTGGTGTTTGCCAGTGTGTTGCTAGGGTGTTCTGATTGGTTGCTAGGGGTTTGTTTATAAATAAATGCATTTTCCAAATGTTTTCCATCCAAGATGACAGTCAGAACATCTGCTTAGTTACGAAGTACACCTTTAAGTAATAGATTCCAAAGAAAGAGATGAAGAAAGAGAGACAATGTGAATAAATGTTTTATCTGCTAAAATAATAAGATCAGCGTTTTTGTTGTTTATAAAGGGCTTAACACGAAACAGCTTACAAATCAGATGCTGGAGCTGACAAAGGTCATTAATGAGCTTAAAGATGTTCTTATTCAGCAGGTAAAGCCTTCCTGACAATTGCCCTTTTGTTTAATGTTCTTAATTTCCACCATCCCTTATTTACAAAGATTTTTTTTGTGTTTGCACGCATGTTTACAGGTGAAGGAAACTTCTTTTCTCAGAAACACCATCTCTGAGTGCCAGGCCTGTGGTAAGACATTATGATGAGCAAGACATGTGTGATATGCATGAGTTTGTTGATGCAGATAAGAAACCTAAACAAGATGTTTTCAGTGTCCAAAAATATCCAAATACTCCAGTCACAACTTCAAAGTGACCAAAGCTGAAGCAGGAGTGCAATCATGAGTGTTCAATTACAGACATATCATAAATGCTTCCAACCACACCATAAATGCTAAATAGGATTGGATAATTCTAGGGCTGGACGGAACGGAGGTGGTGAAACCAAAGTGCACTCCTGGATTGTGTTTCCGTAATGACATGTGCATAGAAACAGCTGAGGGGGTGGAGTGCAGTCCATGCCCTGATGGATACACTGGAGATGGATACAGCTGTGACGATGTTGATGAGGTACGTGTCTGTTCAAGGATTTATATCAAGACAAATGGCTTTTTCTTGATCTCCTGGTATAGCCTGAGGAAGATTAATTGATACAAATGTTGCTAATAATTTCTTAAGGATGCAAGTTTGAGTAACGCGTGGGATTGAAACATTTTTTCAAGCTGATCTTCTGAAATAAAACGAGATGAAACATACAGTTCTTTATTTTGTTAGGACAGTACAGAGAACTAATTGGAGAGTAAGGACCATGAGCCAGAATTGAATCTCTGGGTTGAATAAATGTCATTGCCGTGCATGTTTGTGTCTATTGCAGTGCCAGTTTAATCCCTGCTTCCCTGGCGTGAGGTGTGTGAACATGGCTCCAGGTTTCCGCTGTGAGGCATGTCCTCTTGGATTCACTGGCAAACCATTGGAGGGTGTTGGCGTAGCTTACGCACAAACGCACAAACAGGTACTTCACTGATGTGACTTGGGACCCTTTTGCATGATTTGAGTCAGAGTTCCCTAATGCATTAAACTTTATGCAAAGTGAAGCATCAAGCTGCAGCACCACTGTATGCAGGTCATATGTTGTAAAGCAAAGTTTAGATCGCTGACCACTGATATTCTGATGCTCAGCCAATGATTAAAAGACTGAATGGCCATTTATTCCTATGTTTTCTTTAGGTGTGTGATGATATCGATGAGTGTAAAGGACCAGAGAACGGAGGATGCACCCCTAACTCCATCTGTGTGAATTCTGTGGTGAGAACTGACCTGTTCACAATGCATCTCTGTGATGCAAAATGCCATTATATGTGTCACTCAAAAATGCAAAACAAAAAAATAGTGCCTCAAAATGTGTGTTATCTTGTCTAGGGATCATATCAATGTGGCCGATGTAAGAGCGGATTTACAGGTGACCAGATTAGAGGTTGTAAGCCAGAGAAAAGCTGCCGAAACCGCCTACAGAACCCTTGCGACCCCAATGCGCAGTGCATAGAGGAAAGAGATGGCACCATCACATGCCAGGTACCCTTTCGAGGCACACACACATATATATAAGAAAAAGGCATTATGCTCAAGGGCAAATGTTGAAGGTGTGTTTGTGTACTAGTGTGGCATTGGATGGGCTGGAAACGGTTATCTCTGCGGTAAAGACACTGACATCGACGGGTATCCTGATGAGAAGCTGCGCTGCCGAGACCCAACCTGCAGAAAGGTAACTATGGCAACAATGCAATCGATATTGACTTCCGGTGACATCAGTTGCCTGTCTCTGGGAGAGCTGATTCATATCGTTTCCTCAATACTAGGACAACTGTGTTACCGTTCCAAACTCAGGACAAGAGGATGCAGATGGCGACGGAAAAGGCGATACATGTGACCCAGATGCAGATGGAGATGGAATACCGAATGAGCAGGTAAATACACACATTTGTGTCGTGGTTGTTTATATGCACTGCAGAATCTCACACTTATTCCTTTAAGAATCTCTTAAATCTTGCATTTCTATCTCTGGTTTTGATGAAGTAAACTTTTTTCCTCGTACAAATGCATGGATTTTAGGATAACTGCTGGCTGACGCCAAATATAAATCAACTGAACAGTGATAAGGACAGCCATGGCAATGCATGTGACAACTGTATCCGAGTGGATAACCCAGACCAGAGAGACACAGATTCTGATGGCCTCGGAGATGCATGCGATGACGACATGGATGGAGATGGTAAAATCTAAAGTCTTGAATGTTTGGTTCAAACAAAAGATTTGTCTTTGAAGATTTGTCAAAAATTCCCATTTTTGGAATCTGCTTTTATTGATTGTCAGGGTTGAAAAACTTCCTGGATAACTGCCAGCGAGTCAAAAATCGTGACCAGCTGGATCGTGATGGGGATGGGGTGGGCGATGCATGTGATAGCTGTCCTGACATCCCAAATCCAAATCAGGTACACGATTGGCAGACAACTATATATTCCTCAAATGCTGTACTTTTGTACTATAATAAATATTTACATTCACTCCTCTTCTTCCCAGTCTGACATCGACAATGATCTTGTCGGAGATTCTTGCGACACAAATCAAGATAGGTATGAAATGGTCCATCACTTGAGATACAGCTTCCTTGTTTCTTTTGTTTTACACCAAATGATGAATTATCAGACAATACTGTACAATTTATGTTGAAATTTCTCCAAGCACTCCTGTGATATCATTTCTTGTGTCCTTCAGCGATGGTGATGGTCACCAAGATAGCAAAGACAACTGCCCGCTGGTAATTAACAGCTCCCAGCTGGACACAGATAAAGACGGGCAGGGAGATGAATGTGACGATGATGATGATAATGACGGTATTCCTGACACACTGCCTCCTGGACCAGATAACTGCCGGTTGGTGCCCAACCCTGACCAAATAGATGACAACAGTGAGTGCACCATTAATCCTTAAATAGACACAGTATGTACTGTATGTTATTCTGTGATCATCTGCTCACCCTGTTTTTCTTCATTGGAACAATACACGGAAAGCAGAATGTCCATAGAATGAAAACAGAAATTAATAGTGATTGTCAAAATCCATATAAATAGCTGACATATGACTTTGCACGGTCTTCTAAAGCCATTTGATGCCTTTGTATAAGAAACGGAAATATCCCCTTATTCTCAAAGTCTCGTATATTTCATTACAGGAATAATTTTTCAATCATCCCTCACTCACCTGTTCATTTTTCCACAGATGATGGAGTGGGCGACATTTGCGAATCAGACTTTGACCAAGACAAGGTGATCGACAGGATTGATAACTGTCCAGAAAATGCAGAGATCACACTGACAGACTTCAGAGCCTATCAGACGGTTGTACTGGACCCAGAGGGTGATGCTCAGATTGACCCCAACTGGGTGGTTCTTAACCAGGTGACAGATCAGCAAAAGACTTACGTCATTTGATACATCTCTACAGAAAAATATGTTTGAGATGTGCAATGCTGACAAAATCTTTGCCTTGCTTCAAAGGGAATGGAGATTGTCCAGACTATGAATAGTGACCCTGGCCTTGCTGTTGGTGAGAAGATGCATGTTTGTCCATCTTGGTTAATGATATATTCAATTATTTCTATGGATGATGCAATTCCCCTCTCCGATGACCAGGTTACACTGCATTCAGCGGTGTTGATTTTGAGGGAACCTTCCATGTGAATACGGTGACTGATGACGACTATGCCGGCTTCATCTTTGGCTACCAAGACTCTTCCAGTTTCTATGTGATGATGTGGAAGCAAACGGAGCAGACGTACTGGCAGGCCACGCCCTTCAGAGCCGTAGCTGAACCTGGCATTCAGCTGAAGGTTGATCATATGAATTTCAAGATTTATGCCTAAATTTGAGAGAAAGTCTTGCAGGGAATTAAGATAACTCTATCTTTGTCTCATGCTCATAGGCAGTGAAGTCCAAGACTGGTCCAGGAGAGCATTTGAGGAACTCTCTCTGGCATACAGGTGACACTAATGATCAGGTGCGTCTCCTGTGGAAGGATCCACGAAACGTTGGCTGGAAGGACAAGGTATCATACCGTTGGTACCTGCAGCACCGCCCACAAGTCGGATACATCAGGTGAGCCAATCTAAATTCAGGTGACTTGAATTTTGAAGCCAAGCAAGCAGTTGCTTGAGAAAGAAAATTGTGTTAAAAATACACTGTGTGTATATTTAGGGTTCGTTTCTATGAGGGATCAGAGCTGGTGGCAGATTCTGGTGTGACAATTGATACCACAATGAGAGGAGGAAGACTGGGAGTGTTCTGCTTCTCTCAAGAGAACATCATCTGGTCAAACTTGAAGTACCGCTGCAATGGTGAGACCACAAACATAAACATTTATAATGTTACAAAACATTTCTGTTTCATATACACAAATCTCTTTTCCAGACACCATTCCAGAGGACTTCCAGGAGTTCAGTTCACAACATGACATGGACCCCCTGTAAATAATTCCCATAATGCTGTTTATACCAGCACACCATTACACACAGTCCTATGTGTGTCTCTGAAAGTGTGAAACACATTTGTACACAATGTGTGTAGAATTAGAATACGTGTATACACAATGTGTATGCTATTTTTTTTTATCAACTTTTTTACTTTGTTTATTTACTCTGGTCAAAAAACTTCAGCAATTTAGCCACATCATATAACATTTAGATAAGAGAGGGACGGTATTTCCTGATATCAGTCAGTTAGAAGTTACAGTTATCACTGGCTGCCTAGAATGCAGGTAGATTTGCATCAAGTCATTGTAAAGAGAACATTTACAAGAAAGGATAACACATATTACGATAAAATATAAGAAAACCAAATCTTGGGAGTGTCTCATTCCTGTTTGGCATCAATAAAAGAATAATTTCAAGAGATTTCACGTCAATCTGTCCTATGACTGTACTTCCATCTGACTAAAATTTGTATGTTCTGTGGCTCAGAAACAATAGCCCTGGTTCAAATTAACCAGCTTATCTTCTAATTACAAATGAAATGAAACCTTATTAAGGATCTGAATATGAGACTTGATTCACCATAGACAAACTATTGGTGTATTTAAAGTCTACATCTCTCAACTTCCCTTTAGATTAGCCATGTTTGATTTAGAACAGTAATGCATTATGATACTGTATATTTGAAAAATATATGTGCTACCTTAGAATTCGGCTAAAATGTATCTTAATTATGCTGGTTACCCTCTGGGACATGAGGAATAAGCTTAAAAATGTTGTTTTGGCCGGCAGTTCAGTAGGGTTCGGGCCAGGGCTCATGTTTGAAGGGCATGTAAGTTGGTTTGTTCACACGAGAGGCTGTTTGCTCTGCAGCATTACTGCCAGAGTAAGTTAACAGCAAGAGTAAAGAGTCTCTCCTGCTGTTTTTGCTCTTAGCTCAGGCTAACCTCAGCAGTTCTTGCCTCTGCTCACATTCCTCCTGTATGTGGAAGCTGTTTATTAGAGTGTTTAAAGGGGAGAAAAGCTTTTAAATGTTCCACCACGACAGTTCAGAACATTTCCACAACATGGTCAGCAGATGGCAGCATGTCCATGACATTCACTGACTATTGCTGCGAGCTATTATTAGAAGAGTCTGCTCTCTTCACTAAAGGTGCATCTCTATAAATTAGAATGTTGTGGAAAAGTTAATTTATTTCAGTAATTCAACTCAAAACTCGAATTGGTGGGTTTTTGTTAAATGTGAGCCAACATCATCACAATTAAAATAACCAAAGACTTAAAATACTTCAGTCTGTGTGCATTGAATTTATTTAATACACGAGTTTCACAATTTGATTTAAATTACTGAAATAAATGAACTTTTCCACAACATTGTAATTTATTGAGATGCACCTGTATTTACAATGTTCTCCCTTACAATATGCCTTACCTCACATCTCTGTCTCTATTAATGCTTTTCAGACAATCACTTGGTCTGTTAACAAATCTTAGTTGAATTCATTAACAAAGCTGGGCAGTCGTGGGCTAATGGACAGAGAGTCGGACTTGTAACCCGAAGGTCGCAGGTTCGAGTCTCGGTCCAGCAGGGATTGTAGGTGGGGGGAGTGAATGTACAGCTGTGTGTGTGCACTTTGGATGGGTTAAACACTGAGCACAAATTCCGAGTATGGGTCACCATACTTGGCCACTAGTCACTTCCCTTCAAAGCAGTCGATTATGAAAATAGAATAGTTACACAACCAAATGAGTCTGACTTGAGAGAGATGAAGTGAGAGGTGCTGTCAAATGCCACTTTGCTCATTATGAATCACCCCCCATAACCTTTACTGAGAGAGACTGAGGGTGAAAGAGTGAGCACAGCAGGAGAAGGTGGTGTAGGAAGAGCCGCACCTGTGAATATCACTCCCCTGCAAAACACAGCGCATCCTACAACATATGCATATGATGAAATGGGGGAAAGGTTAAAAAAGACTGAAGGATGGTAAATATATTCCCTAATCCGTATGTGATTTCTTTTACTATTTCACTGGTAAAAATGTACTGCAGTATCATAGTAGGCTATAGTGACTGTATCATTTTGATAGCTACATATAGCCTACCATATTTAGGCCTACCTGTCACTCTAAGGTACTACCATAGCTGTGTCCAAAAATATGATACCTTCTTATACCATAAGTTGGATTTTGTATTTCTAACTGGGTTGTACAAGTATTCATACTAGGGTTATGTTGTTTTTTTTCCACAAACACAAATTATAATTCAAATGTTTGTCTTTTTGAAAAGAGATGTGCTATTTCGTGATCAGGTATATCATTTTCACCTACAGGATGATTAAACTGGTAAAATACCATAGACAAGACCAAAAAAAATCATGAAAACTCTGGGATGGATGGGGATTTGAGACAATAGACAACCACCCCTACATCCCAACAACCGCCTAGCAACATGCTAAAAACAGCCACATCTTCTATAGAAAATTGTCAAATATATACTATAGGTTAAATTATTTTGTATTTATTCTGGGGGTGGCTGAAGACCGCTTTATCAGTTAAAACAGAGGAATTGATTAACTCACTGAGCATCCCTCAATCACTCAGACCTCGTTGTTTGATAGATCGTTTCTAATTTAAACAGGAACTACTTTAGGACCCCTTTAGTCGACGCTAATAACGGTCACTCAAAATGAGCGCGAATAACAGACCTCGGCACAACGAGGGCGCGACAATTACGCGGCAAAGTTGGGCATCCGCTGGTCACGAGCCAAGAGTTATTATTAAAAGCACGAGATCACGACTTCTTACGAGCCCCTACTGAGCTTTACTCCGCAGGAGCACAATGTTCCCAGAATGTCCTTGACACTGCGCAAGCACAATGTTCCCTCGGTTTCCTCACAAACATTTTCACGGCGAGACACTATACACTCACACCTGATCTCACATTCATCTCTCCAGACACAACGGAAATGTCCGGCCGGTCGATAATGACAGATTTCGAGGTGCCATTCACACCACTCGGCTCGTTTTTCCTGCGCTCCCTCTCTCTATTTTTTCCAAAATGGACGAAATCTGGCTTAGAGATTCTCTGACGTTTCTGACAGGGACATGTACACCAAATATGTCCAATTTTCCGGTACCAGCGGGAATCCTGAAGCATCTTTCGCCTGTGATTGGCTGAGCGCGTAACGTCTGAGGAAATATGGCCATTTATGTACCGAGGAATGCGCGCTAATTCACCTGCACGTACGTTGCGTAATGCGACATCCCCCAAGGCTCCGCTTTAATGCATTAGCGGTCAGTTAACGTCTAGAACAAGTCTGCGAATGCGCAAAGACGTTTTGTTCCCGTGGAGATGGGAACATTGAACTGGCACCGTGACGAGCATAAATAACTACTGGTACACAAGGGACCAGACTTGACAATCACACGTTAATTGCATGTGTGGGCGAAGCTGTTCTGGCTGGATTTTTTCATCTGTTTTAATTGCACTTTGACACAAAGATACATTGAAGTGCGTGTGTGTAGCTAAATCCTAATAAGACTTTATTGCTTGCTCAAAGCATCAGACGTGATTTGACATTTAATAATAAAACTGACATTCAAGCATAGATCTTCCTACATGTGGCCAAGGTTTTTGAACCAGGGGTCAATGGACAATATACACTAGTGAACATTTGAAGTGGATTAAAACCTCTCATCAAAGTTGTCCTAAAACCAAAATGCGTTCTTGTCTTTAGACTATTTGATTAACTTTTTTTATCCACTTCAAATGTTGACTAGCCTACGGTATTAGACGTATCTTACCTCATCACCACTGACCATCTAACTTTACAAATAATAATCTATTTAAAATGATCATTTTAAAAGTGCTAATTTAGGGTTATGAACGAAAAAGCTCGAAGTCACGCAGTAATTTATTTAGTTAGTTGAACGCTCTTTACCCAAATGGCAATTATTGTATAGTTTCTAAGTTCTGTCAATATGTCTTTACCAAATAATGAATAAATAAGTTATGCACAAGTGCCTTTTATTAAAAAAATATATATGCACATTTCTCTGTGTTCACCTGCTATCATTCTTGCCTTTTTATTTGCATGTTTTTCATGCTCATTTACTACCATTCTTTGCGAAAATCCACTCTCATTCACAACTTTCAATCTAAAAATCTGTCCGACAAGCCAAAAGAACAGCATGTAACGGGAGACCTATTTAGGATGGAGGGAGGGAGGGATGAGACTCATTGTGAATTCCGGAAGCGCTCCTCCACATGGAGAAGTGGGCTGCCACATCCGCGTGATGCTCATCTCATTCCGCAGCGGCATCGAGCGTGGATTGGTGGGCACGCGGTATTCCCTCTCGTGTACGAAGAGAATGGGCGTGCTCGGGGAAGCTCGGTCACGCAGCGTGGGCGCCGTGTGTAGAGCGCGGGTATAAAAGCTCGAGCAGAGCGGCGGGAGATGCAGCAGACAGCAGCTCAAGCGCTCAGCTCACACTCACCGGCAGCAGAAGAATCAGCATCAGCATCATGGTTCTCATTTGGACTCAGTTCGGCGTCAAACACAAGAATGTCAAGTGCAAAGTGCGAGTGATCCACGGAGAGGAGGGATGTACCTCAGAGGTGAGATTATGCACATTTAAATGACATGCTAATATGTATGCACATCTATATTCTCCACTACATAATATACACTCACAGATTTTGAGTGTTTATTATATATTGGTCAATATAGAGGTCTATAGCTTATTAAATCCATATATACACCTCTATTTTCTTCAATGTATAAATCTTTATATGCATACTATATAGGGAAATACAGAGGTATATATATAGATGCATAAATTGTTATATGTCTCTTCATATTTTACCAAATACTTGAGGTCTGTTATAAAATGGAGAATATAGAGGTGTATACAATAATATGCATAGATTTATATGTTGGAGAATATTTGATTTTTACACATACATCATATTCTTCAATATATAATAAACACTGAAAAGTTTTTGAGTTGGTTATATAGTGCAGAATATGAACTCATATAGAGATGTATATACATTTTAATACATGCCTCTATATTCTCAACTATATACACCAAAGACTTTGAGAGTGTTTATTATAATAGAGAATTTGGAGGCATATAAAAAAACTGTGCATATATATGCCCCACTCACAAACTTTACAGAGTGGAGAATATATAAACTATTTGTTTATTTGGTGCTATGAGTGAAAATACAATATATTTATTTATTATATAAAAGATATATGCTTATACTTTATACTTTTATTATACAAATTTTGGATTGAGTGGAATATATATATGTATGTATTCAAGTGACTAAATTAAAAATTGGTCACTAAAAATAGTACTATTGTGGAGACTCCCTTTATGTCCATGGTGCCTGCATCATGAACCAAGAAACTTCATCTTTTTATTTGGGATCACCCTGTGTAGGGGATCCAAGGAGAAATGATCATACTCTAAACTCCTGCCGTCTGTGTGTATAATGTGTAGGAGGTGCGTGAAGAACCCGAGGTGTCTAGCCCCCCGTCCTCACCAGAGTGTGTGGATTTCTACTCCGTGCTCGGTGTGTCAAGTGACTCTAATGAGGAGGAGATCAGACGGGCGTACAAGCGTCTGGCGCTCCGTTACCACCCAGACAAGAACCCAGACGCAGACGCAGAGGACAAATTTAAACAGATTGCACAAGCCTACGATGTTCTGATGGACCCAGAAAAACGCAGCGTCTATGATCAACATGGTGAGATTAAAGTGCAACCACAAACATATTTAATATGCATGCACCTGCAGGTCACAAAATGCAAGATAAATCACCATTTCAAGTTTCCCACAAACGCTCATTTCAAATGAACACCGAGTTCAGTGGGTTCTCACAACCCCAGCTGAACTGATTCACACACTTGCAGTGCTGGGTGCAAACATCATCAATTATTTATCCATACTTTAACCAGCGAATGTACCCTTTTAGCTTTCATAAAACTGAAGACATGCACTCTAATCAAATCTCTTTTATCTTTAAGGTTTGACCAAAGGGGGTGAGGCTCCAGCTGGGAACAAAAGTGACCCCTCCCACAGTTCCTCAAAAGCCGACGCCCACTCCTGGCACATGTTCTTCAACTTTGAACACGACTCAGACGACGACCTGTTTAACCCCTTCCTGCGAAACCCCCTGCCCAACCTCAGCCGGCAACACGGAAACAAGGGCGGGCCCAAGCCATCGAGCGTGGACGAAGTTCACGAGTTCCTCGTGTCACTGGAGGACATTTTAGTGGGCGTGACGAAGCGTGTGAAACTGACACGCCTCCGGCAGACGGACAAACACACGTTGAGACCAGAAGAGCGTGTGTTCGACGTAGAGGTGAAGAAGGGGTGGAAGGAGGGCACCAAGATCACCTTCCCAAAGGAGGGTCATCAGATGCTCGGCCACGCCCCTAACGACCTGGCCTTCGTTATCAAGGAGAAGAAGCACGCCCATTTCAGACGAGACGGCTCGCATATTGTGTACACCGCCACCATCACGCTTCGAGAGGTGAGATGTGTACGTGTGTATGTGTGTATGGTGGTACGAAATGTTCCCTCGCAGTCGCCGGTACTCAATAAGCCTCTGCAGAGAGCTGCATCTAAATTTAGCATCTCTCCCCCGCAGCCTCAGCGCACACACTCACACACTCTCCCTCCCATCTCGCGCACCACCTCCTCAGCTCTCAGCATCATCTCACACACATTCTGTCATTCGCTCCTCTCCAGCAGTGGATCTTATTTTGCCTATACGCCCTCATGCATTTGCTATGAATAGACCCATTATAATATCTAGAGAGCAGGATGACAAATATAATAGTGATGTATACATAAGACAGTAAAGTATGATTTCAAATCAGCATTTATTTTACACCAAATTTACTCAAAAACAACAGAAATGGTTAATCATTTTGAACAGATTTTAGGAAGTGACACTGTTAGGTAACACTTCTTCTTAGTAGCCAGGGGTTCATTGATAATTTGATACCAGCAATCTTAAAATGGCCAATTATTGGTCCATTAATTGGCCTGGCTGAACTATCAGTCAATATTCAGTCCATATTTGGCCATTGTAAGATTACTGTGCCTAATTAGCCGATAAATTGCTAATATATTCACAAGGCAGCAAATTTCCATGAAATTAACACTTATTTCATGCAATACTACGAACACAATAGAAATAGATAATATTCAGTTGACAAACTTCTGTTAACTAGCCAAGCAGACATCAAGCATTTGATACCAATAATCTTAAAATGGCCATTTATTGAGCAATTAATTGGCCTATTTGGCCATTTTTAGATTATTGGCACTGATTACTATGCCTGATTGGCTGATAATCCTAAACTGGCTAATTATTGATTCATTAATTTGGCCTGGCTGAAATATCAGGAAATATTCAGTCTATATATGGCCATTTTAAGATTGATTGGCCAATGTATTGCAGAAATATTCATAAGACAGCAAGCTAGAATTAATTATTTTATGCACTATTTATTCAAATGAGATGATTGGCCAATTAACAAAAGGGATCATCAAATCGCCCATCCTGTTCTCTAGACACCAGATTTGGCATCAGCGCTTAAAAACAACTCTTTATTCTTTCCAGCTCATTTCCATTTTTACTTTCCACACCAAACCTCTCGCCCTCTCGTTTTCCACATCCACTTCATCTTTCTCTTCCCACGCGTACCCTCCCGTCCCCCACAGACTGGAGCATCATTGAGAAATGAGAGCGATTAGCGGCTCTTTTCTGCCGTTACGCAACTGTAATGTTCCATCTGTCTGGCCTATATTCCGCCCACGTTCATACTCGCATTATATAAAAGCATCATATATAGTCAAGTGGATTAGACCTCATAACATATGCCGGAGGGGCATTATAGCTCTTATGCTGCCAAAACACAGCAGCTTGTGATATAACAGATTGTATCTCAAGACAAAGAGAGCTGCCGAGGATCGATACAGACCTTTATAGCTCTACAAATCAAAGATGATCCTGTGGCACAATGTTTAACGGTTTTCTTTCTTTGTGTTCTCTCCAGGCTCTATGTGGGTGTACGGTTAACGTCCCTACGCTTGACGGACAGACGAAGCCCCTCCCATGCAGTGATGTCATCAAGCCCGGCTCAATGAGACGGCTTATAGGGGAGGGGCTTCCCCGAGCGAAGAACCCCGCCCAGCGTGGAGACCTGCTGGTCGAATTTCAAGTCGTTTTCCCTGATCGCATTCCCCCGAGCAGCAAAGAAATCATCAAACACAGCTTGGGACAGTGTTAACTGAACAAAACACATGCTCATTTTGGTGACTGGCTTTACGTCAGCTGTTTGTCTCTGTGAGGCACACGCACTCAAGTGTAAGATGGGATGCTCACACAGACATATTACATATAGGTATGTAATACCTGTGTTAAGTGTGATTCGTATAGAGATTAAGTGTTTGAGGAAACACACGAACAGCGCACACACTTAACACGCATCTGCACTAATGGTGCTACTCTGAAGTGTTAGCATACTTCTTTAACCATGACGACCTTGTACTCACGTACAGAACTGTCAGTGATTTAGTCTCTATGAGAGATCCCTGTGTCATGTTCCAATGAATTATTTGTAAAGATTATATAGAGAAAATGTCAATTTCAGATATGACCTGGCATGTATGATGAACGCATGTTTTGTAAGCAGAAATAAAGTTTTATTAATGAAATAACTGGAATTTGGTGTTGTGGTCTTTAATGTGTTGAGCACTCAAGATATAAGATGAAGAACGCATGCATGAATTTAATCCATGAATGATAAATGCGTGAAATTACATACGAGAGGGAAAAAGGTGTTTAGTGATTACGGTCCATTTTGAGTTTTTGGGCTATTTTGCTTCCATAGCTTATCTTCTTTCAGACTGGTATATATATACACACACACACACACACGTTGCATTAAATATCGGGTATTTAAACACAAGTTTCAGAAAACTTTTAATTCCTTAATGCGCTCTGATTAATCAACTGGGAAAGTGGGATGGTATAAATTGGTTAACATTATTTTCCCTAGTAACATGTGGTGTCACGCCTCAAAAATTACTTTCAAAGAGATAAAATATGAATAAAGTATATGTATTAATCATCTGTGATGTTCATATTCTACACCAGAAAGGATGGAATTTTTTCTCTGTGGATTTGAATACTAATAAACACAAAAGCTATATGAGGCCATGGTGTGGTTGATTAAAACTCAGTAAGCTTGAGCCTCTAAATATTTAATATGCTTTTAATAGTTTCAAAGCCTAGTGTATATTCCCTACTGCTTTCTGAAGATGAAAATAATAACTTTACTCATATAGTGAGTAACTCAATGCTAATATAGAGCACTCAAAGTGCTCTATGGGAAAAACGAATTAAGGATACATCCAAGAGTTCTTCATATACAAAAAAAGATGGAAATGCCCCAGTGCACAAAATGTGATCTATAAAGACATGCAAGGACTCGTGCACAGGCCAAACTACAATGAAACAGTAAGCCAGACTCTCACAAAACATACCTGACCTTAGTGATGTTTGTGTCTGAACAAGAGCAAATCCCTGCATCCGTGTTCCAGCATCCAGTAGAAAACCTTCCCAGAAATCTGCAAAGCAGCAAAGGGAGAACAACGTCCATATTAAGGCAAATTATTTTGAATTTAAAGGAATAGTTCACCCAAACATTTAAAATTTGATGAAAATATACTCACCCTTGGGCCATCGAAGATGTAGATGAGTTTGTTTATTCATGGAATCAGATTTAGAGAAATGTAGCATTACATCACTTGCACCAACTCTGCAGTGAATGGGTGCCGTCAGATTGAGTCCAAACAGCTGATAAAAACATGAATTATCTGGTCTGTCAATTAACGTCTTGTGAAGCAAAAAGCTGAAAAGTAAAGAAAAGAAAAATAAAGAAATTAAAAGTAAAAGAAAAAGGCATGATTTATATAGTTTTTCTTCTCAAATATATCTTCCAGTTTGTGTACAAGTGATATTTTCCAAAGAAGGACCTCCACAGTTAAAATACAGTCAGAAAATGTGCAGAATTAGTACAATTGGTACAATATAGCCCTAAAAGATGTTTATTCGTACCTTAAAGTAGTAATATGTATTCTTTTTTGTGAAGCTGTGAAAATTTTTATGTAGTTAAGGTACAAAGATGACAAATTATATGAGAGGGTGCTGGCTCAAGCGGTTTTGCCCCTAATGGTAAAAAAATCTCTAAGAGTGTACTATTTGATAGGACATATTTGGCAATGACTCTCTCAAGCTCAACAGACTGGTATTCACAGGAAATGTGCAAATATATGAACTGTCTGAGCGAGAAGAACATTGTCTCGTGTCAGTCATAGCCGTGTTTGTGGGCCATGAATCATACTCACAGTTTAAAATGGCACTCACACTTACTCAGGGACAGAATGGCTGTTTTTAGCAGGGTGTGATCCTAGATATTTCTTAGAAAAACTAAAAAAAAGCCAATTCTATATCTGAAGTGTAAGGTTTGATCACTACTGCATCTATTCTACTTGGGAAATCCACTGTTATGCAGTTTTATTTTTTTATTAGCTACATATATGAAGGAAAATATTGTCCTTTTTCCTTTTTCTAACATCAAATGAGGCCCTTCATTACATTTCACAAAACATACAGCGACTGTGTTTGTGCTTCCAGTATAAGTGGTATATTCCCTGTGGAAGCGTTACTCATTTCTAAACTGCTTCAGATAAAGCCGCCCGCAAAATGAGTGGACGCAATTATAAGTACTTAAGGGACCATCTAAAGGGCCTCAAGCCCACGGGAATCAAGGTTAGGTTAGCATTTGAAATATATGTTTGATGGCTTTAAAGTAATAAAATGCACAGGGTTTGTGATTGCATTTACATGAGCAACAACTGAAAGAAGACTACTAAAGCTACAATCTTAAACTAGACTGCCCTCTCTCGGCCATAGTAATGCATTGCATGGTGAGAACTGACAATTTGATTCGTTTTTTTATAGTTTGTTTGATTTACATTTAGTCATTTTGCAGACGCTTTTATCCAATTTGGGAATACATAAAGCGATTAATTTTGAAGAAGCAAACAGACAGAAGAAGTGCTCGTAATACCAAGTGTCAGGCATTGTTCACATAAGTACAAGCTAGCAAGAGAAGGAGAGAAAGATAAGTTTTTTTTATGATGAAGTCAAGTAGTGTTGAAAGAGGTGAGTTTCCAGTTGTTGCTTGAAGATTGACAGGGATTCAGCGTTTCGGATGGGATGGGAAGATCAGGAACGGTGAACGAGAATGTTCTGGAGAGTGATCTTGAGTCTCTCTGTGATGGTACCACGAGGCGTCGCTCACTGGCAGATCTCAGACTTCTGGAGGGGATGTAGATTCGTAATAGTGAGTGGAAGTAGGTGGGTGCTGAGCCTGTGGTTGTTCTATATGCAAGCATCAGTGTCTTGAACTGGATGCGAGCTGCAACTGGTAGCCAGTGCAAGGAGATAAAGAGAGATGTTACGTGCTCTTTTGGGCTCGTTGAAGACCAGTCGTGCCGCTTCATGCTGAAGCATTTGTAGAGGTTTGATTGTGTTTGATGGAAGTCCAGCTAGAAGAGCATTGCAGTAGTCCAGTCTAGAAATGACAAGGGCCTGGACAAGAAGTTGTGCAGCATGCTCTGTCAGAAAGGGCCTGATCTTTCTGATGTTGTGTAGTGCAAAAATATAAGATCGAGCAATCTTTGCAATGTGTTCTTTAAAGGTCAGCTGGTCATCAAACATTACGCCAAGATTTCTGACCGAAGTTGATGGTGTAATTGTTGATGAGCCAAACTGAATCATTAGAGTTGGAGTTGCCAGGAAGTCAAGAAGCTCAGTCTTTGCCAGGTTGAGCTGTAGGTGATGTTCTTTCATCCATGCCGAGATGTCTGCTTGAGATCCGTGCAGCTACCGTTGGATCATCTGGTCGAAATGAGAGATAGAGCTGTGTGTCATCAGCGTAGAAATGGTAGGAGAAGCCATGTGCCTGTATGATGGGACCCAGTGATGCAGTGTATGTGGAGAAGAGGAGGGGTCCAAGAACCGATCCCTGGGGAACCCCAGTGACCAGTTGATGTGCTTTAGATACCTCTCCTCCCCAGGCCACCCTGAAAGACCGACCAGTGAGATAGGATTCAAACCAGCGAAGTGGAATCCCAGTGATATCCAGTGATGAGAGGGTGGAAAGGAGGATCTGATGATTGACAGTGTCAACAGTGGCAGACAGATCCAGCAGAATGAGGACTGATGATTTGGAATCGGTTTTTGCAATTCGCAGGGCTTCAGTGACTTAGAGTAGCGCAGTCTCAGTTGAATGGCCACTCCTGAAACCTGACTGTTTGGCGTCGTTTGTTGTTCTGTGAAGGAAACAATGAGACCTGGTTGAAGACAACTCGTTCGAGTGTTTTCGATATGAATGGAAGGAGAGAGACAGGTCTGTAGTTTTCTATAAAGAGAAGGATTTAATTTAGCGTTCATTTGTAGCAATTTCAATTTAAGTATACTTAGTTGGCAATTCAACACATTTTCTGAAAATGTGTTTATCTAATATTAATATTGTATTTCAGCTTTATTTCAATTTAATTTTTAATATATTTAATTAATAGTAAAAACTCTAGCAGATATGACTATTTGAACTAATGTCCCATCCCGCTCAGATACAATTGGTTAATAATTAGCCTACATCAAGGCAATGTGCATGAATATTAGGAATACTGTAGCAGCTACTTTTTTATTCAGAATAATTTGGGGAACAACATTTTTTATATATTTTGATACATTATAAATGAATTTTGACGTGTTCACACTAAACTATATGGTTTACAATAATGCGAGTGACTCCTATATTTTGTAAAGATCTGAAGTATTACTTGGATACAATATCCACCTCCAGCAATGTTAAAGCCTTAAAACCAATAACACTGTGTGCTTCTTATAATATTGATTCATTCTTATAATGTACAGCTTACTGTATGCTTTGTGACCTTTTGCCTGACTGTTAAAAGTGCCTTTTTAGGCACCTTTACTTTATATAACTTAATTTATATTACCCCTGGCTCTGTATATTTTTGTTTTGGTTTGTTTGCTAGTTTTGCTTTTATTTATTTTTGTTGTGTTATTTAGTTGTATACTTTTTATACTTGTTAATTCTAATAAAAATTAAATAATAATAATAGGCTAATAATGCGAGTGACGTTTAGCGACATCACGATAGAACTAAGAAAGAAGCAGCAAAAACATGTAGCCTAAATTGTTTTATATAAAAATTTTATTTTATGTAGTCACCAATTAATGATTTCCTTATTCTCTGAACTTGGTAATTTAGTTGTTTCCAGTCAGATATCAGAGCCACACACGAGCGATTGATTTCACCTCAGCTGAAACTCTTCAATAAACAAACAACAACAAAAAGAGCGCGAACTGTCGCACGACTCCAAGCATGCGTGCTTTTACATATTTAACTTCATTATTGTTATTTTTGAGGGCTTACGAACAAAACAGACGACTTAATACACCAACGAAATTCTCATCTCTGAGGTAAGATCGCAAAGTTGTTGCAAACTGTCCGTGAAAAGCCAAAGCTCTCGACGCACTCTGGCGGATTTAATTGATGTCAATGGGGCGCACCTGCGGTTCAACGCTCGGCTGTCAGTTTTAGTCATTTTATTGATATTATTTTACATAAGAACATAAATAATCAGAGTTGGGATTAAGCAAGCATCAAAATCATATTGTTTTGTCCTGATTTGTGATGAAATGTCGCAGCTGGGATCGGCTGTGCCCACATCAAACTTACCTGAGGGCCTCACGGTGTCCAGTTTGGCCCTGCTGATCCTGGTGCTCATTCCCTGCGTCCTTCTGCTCCTGCTGCTCAACTGCCTGTTCGTGGGATACAAGCTGTTCCGCCTGACCCAGAGGAAGAGAGACCGCTGCGGGTCGGAGATCTCGCTCGTGCACTCGTCGTTTTCCACCCGCCAGAGAATCACCCGCTTCTCTGACGAGCCTCTGTTCGCTCCAAACAGAAAGACCAAGGTCTCGGTTTCGGAGCCGATGCTGGCGCCTCCCATCACCTCGTCCCTGACCTCCTCAGCAGAGAGAAGGGCCACCGGGCAGCGCGCCAGGTTTCTACGCCCGGATGGGGCTCCTTACGCCGGGTCCGAGTCACTGCGTGTGCCGAACTGGAGGACGAGCGCCCCGGTTCTGCTGCAGTCCAGTGATTCGGACACGGAGCGGGTCAACACGGTGCCACCGAACTCACCAGCACTGCATGTGACACCCAATGGGGTAGGGTCAAAAACACTAAATATTAATGAAATATTAAATAATCTCGTCTACTAATCTGAATATTAATGGAAGATTTGAATACAATGGTTCGAAGAAATGGTAATTTAAAACTTTATTCATATGCCATTTTGCTATTGTAGGTTTTTACATAGCATTATAATACACAAACAAACAAGGTTAAAGTGCCATGGTTTTGTTTTGATTGATATATTATGGAAACATTTAGCTTTAATACCATGATTCTTTGAATCTAATTTAAAACTATTATTTGATTGACATTCTCATATAGTGGGTATTTGTAAATCACTATACTTTCCAAAAACGCATGGTATTACCACCATATCCAATAATAGCACAGATTTGTTTTTATTATGATAGGCTATATTATAGGAAAATAAATATTTAATACCATGGTTCTTTGAAATGTTCATTTAAAAGTTTAATAATTTGCCATCTTCATGTAGTAGGGTGTTTACATGGCATTATAACATACAAAAATGCCTTACATGGTAGGCCTTACCATAGTACCATATTCAAAAGTGCCATAGATTTGTTTGATTATGATATATTATGGGAAAATTTTGTTTTAATACCATGGTTCTTTGATATGGTAATGTAAACTATGATCATTTGATTGACATGTTATGTAATGTCCAAAAAGCATGGTATTACCAAAAGACCATATTCAGTAATAGCACCGAATTGTTTTGATCGTTATATATTATAGGAAAGTAGTTTATTAATTTGAGTCTAGTATCTGAGGAGGAAAACGATTGCTTTCTGTAGTTTGGGGTAGGGAGTAATTGAAGCGTTTAACTGCTCTTCCTACAGTTCTCAATGCGGATGACTTCCATGCGCAGAAGCAGCACCATGGAGCTGGAGAGCGCTCCTCTGGATAAGATCCATGTCGAATGTGAGTCCGCCAGCATCATCCAGCCGGAGAACTCCTGCTTCGTGGCGTCGTCAAGCCCCTCGGCTAGGGGTTCAGGCCTGGACAGTGACTTTGGAGCCAGTGCAGGTTAGTTTTATAATCTCATTTATTGAATTGAGTAACTTTAAAAGCACTAACTACATATCCACTACAAATAGATAACGTCTGGCTGATAGTGTATCGTTTGAGTCTGTTCATTCTTTGAATTCTCCTAACTGTTCATTTAGGTGTATCTCTGCGTATCCTTTCTATGGACAGTGATGGTTTCCCGGGCTCTGCCTGGGCGTCCATTTTGGAATGGGATTACTACGACCCAAGCTACGTCACTCAGAACCACGTCCCGAAGCACAGACATCACGCACCCCCCATCACTATCAAACAGTACTGGGTCTAGAGCCCAAGCTCCATAGAGAGAGAGCTTGATGAACTCCAGAACAAGACTCAATTCAGCCTTTCTCATTCTAGAACTTCTGCTGAGCGGAGTCTAGATTTCTGTCTGGGTTTTGTGCACTTAATGTTCACTTGCTGTTTTAACTGCAACACATCACGTTTTCAAATCACACACACACGCAATCAAAAAATGATTCACGATCACAGCTTACTTCTGCAGCAACTCCAAACAGGTTTGTTCGGTTTTTGAAAATACGTTTATAGAATCACCCTACTATTGCTATCACTATGATTGACACTGTATTTGTTTTACACGTTGAGTTTCTCACCGTTTTGTCATTCTTATGTTTTGCACGTGATTCTCAGCATAGTTACTGAGGTCTTCAGAAGAGGCTTTTTGAGTACTTCACAATTTTGACACTACACATTCTTGTATTTGTATAGAAAAAAGTATTTAATTATGCCTGAATTGAATAAAGTTTTAAAATACAGGGTCTCATTTTATTGCTGTGGACATCTAATGTTTGGCATTTAACACCATAGTGCCTGCCACACTGGTTGCGAAGCTCCAGACTCTGGGACTGAACAGATCTCTGTGCAGCTGGATCCTGGACTTCCTGACAGGCAGAAGTCAGGTGGTCAGAATGGGCAACAACACCTCATCTCCCCTGATCCTCAACACTGGTGCTCCACAGGGCTGCGTCCTCAGCCCACTCCTGTACTCCCTGTACACACACGACTGTACAGCTACACACAGCTCCAATGTCATCGTCAAATTTGCTGATGACACAACAGTGATAGGCCTGATCACCGACAACGATGAGACGGCCTACAGAGAGGAGGTGAGTACCCTGGCTAAATGGTGCCAGGAGAACCACCTCTCACTCAACATCGACAAGACCAAGGAGCTGGTGGTGGATTACAGGAGACAGAGCAGAGAACACACACACATCACCATCGACAAGACACCTGTGGAGCGGGTGACCAGCTTTAAGTTCCTCGGCGTTCACATCACCGAGGATCTCACATGGTCTGCTCACACAGATGCAGTGCTGAAGAAGGCACATCAGCGCCTCTTCTTCCTGAGACGGCTGAGGAAGTTTGGAACGAGCCCCAGAATCCTCAGATCCTTCTACACCTGCACTGTGGAGAGCATCCTGACCGGCTGTATCACCGCCTGGTTTGGAAACTGCACCGCTGGCAACCGCAGGGCTCTGCAAAGGGTCGTGCGAACTGCCTGCCACATTGTTGGAGGTGAGCTTCCCTCCCTCCAGGATATCTACACCAGGCGGTGTACAAGGAAAGCCCGGAGGATTATCAAAGACTCCAGCCACCCGTCCCACAGACTGCTCTCTCTGTTGCCCTCAGGGCGACGTCTCCGTAGCATCCGATCCCGCACTAGCCGACTGAGGGACAGCTTTTTCCCTCACGCTATCAGGCTAATGAACTGTCAGAAATGACCCACCCTACAACACACTCCCATTCACACAACATGCCATGCACTGCACTTTAACACAGTTCAACTGGACTACATGCACACACTGCACTAACACAACCTATCTGCTATCACTGGACACCATACAAAAGCACATCCACGACACTGCATATGCATAATCTGTTGCACCTTCACATTATTACTATGTATAGACTACATAATGTATAGATAGTGTACATAATGTAGATGTGCCCATACGGTGTATAATGTGTAGTTGATAACTATGTCTTTATAGTACACTGTGTGTACTGAGTATATGTATGTGTATTTTGCACATTGTCTTCTGTACAGTCTGTAAGTATGTACTGTCCATATGTAAATTGTTTTTTTGCACTGTCTGGAGCACGCTCGTAAGAATTTCACTCACCAAGGCACTTGTGCTGTGGTGATGTGACAATAAAAGTGATTTGATGCATTTAAAATAATTGTAATGTCAAAATATTCTTTAAAATAACGGTTTTCATATGGACTTTTTACTGTAGAACAGCTAGTCTAGAGATTCAAAGCTCTTTTAAATCATGCAAGCTGATAGAGGCCAATTCATTTCATATTACTCTTATATAAAATAATTTTCCACTTAAGTGTTTAGTTTGTGTTGACATTAAAAGCTCACTTGTTTTCAAATGGTTTGAAAAGTTCTGAGTGTTTGTGATACAAAAAGATGCATTCAGACGGACATTTCAAACACCACTTTTTATTGAAACGAGTTTACGAGGAGCTGGTCGCAGCCACTGCTGCCCGACGGGGTTTGGGTACGGTTCCCTCACGGAATCCATTCCTGAAATACACAAAACATACTTCAGTCAACATGACGTCACAGATCGCTCAAAAGATATTTCACAAGCTTATACCATGACTGCATGGGTCTCAAATCTATCGATCAAGTGCCTCTTAACTAGTTTCAAAACCCAACAGTTTTGAACAAAAACGGATCCTAAAAGATGCCCATCTAAATGTACAGGTCAGGCTTACCTCAGAACAAAATCAATAATCACTGGACAGTCATTTGTTCAGACATTTATTTTTGGACATCATTGGTAAGCCACTGAGCAAATGCTCAATTTAAGCAGACTACAGCCACTCAGGTTTTAGGCAAACATCAAATCTCAGGATCAACAGCAACATTTCTATCATTGTCAGTCAAATGTTTTGACATCAAACCCAAACTCTGTAACCCTGCTTTGAACTTTCACTGTATTAATACCAGATAATATGCAAAGGAAAAATTACATGAGGCAGAAATCTGATGAATGCCAGGCAAAACACAATTCAAACCAAAAGATTAATATGAAAAATAAAACAGCTTTAAAAGCATGAAAATCTGAGCAGAATCATGCACGTTTACTCACCTGAACCTGCGGAAAACAACCTTCATGTGTCTCATGCGGCCAGTTCCTGTGGTGCTGCGCCTCTTGGCCTTAACGCTCCAGTTGTCTACAAACAAAAACAATTACATTTCAAATGCATGAACATAAAATGCATTCCTCCAGCAGTCCATAAACATCTCCGGCTTACCTCAGTTCACTTCAAAGCTGTTATCACTGGACAGTCATTTGTTCAGACATTTATTTTTAGGCATCACTGGTAAGCTTTGATACGCCTGACAGAACACGAGTGTTTTTGCAGTTCTCTCTCAAGGAAAAGTTCACCCAAAAATGAAAATTTGCTTAAAAATATGGTGTTTTAATTTTAAACCATCGCAACTGGTCAAAGAGTCCATAATCCCCACTAACACTTCAAGTGAAAATGTTTTTGATTGTTTTTGCTTATAAAGCAGTGCTAGATCTGTGCATATCTCTCTTCTGATTCAGAAGAGACCACTTTTTCACTGGAAAAAGCAATATTATGGTTAGAGGATTTGAAGTCTTAATGATTTTTTGTTTCTTAAAAGCACAGCTTTTGTCTTCTCAAGATGTTAACTGATGGACTGGAGGGGTGTAAATTATTGTGATGTTTTTATCAGCTGTTTGGACTCTCATTCTGATGGCACCCATTCACTGCAGAGCATCCAAGGGTGATCAAGTCATGTAATGCTACATTTATCCAAATCTATTCCCAAGAACAAACTCATCTACATCTTGATGGTTTTTCAGCATTTTTTCATTTCTGGGTGAACTAATTACTTTATTCTTCCGCAATACATCTACTTGAATCAAAATCAATGCAAAACAACCAAACGTTGAACTGTGATAGTTCATATACAAATCAAGACACTCACACTTCCTCTTGCGCTTGGCAGGGTAGCCACACTTTCCGCAGGTGGACTTCTGCAGGTGATACGCCTTGGATCCACAGCGGCGGCACAGAGTGTGCGTCTTATTATGACGCTTACCGAAAGATGACGTACCCTTCGTCTGAAACACAACAAATTCATCATTCACGTTACTGCTTATATCTTAAATGCTCCTTTTCATATACTAACTAGATAGCATTAATGTGCAGCTTGCTTGGTTTGGACACTACATGCCCATAAATGATGTCTATGTAGGCAGCTCATTATGAGGACAGCTGACTACACTCAGATGATCTGTCTGATCTCTCGCTCTAATGTATATTGAGGACAGGTGATCCTCAATACTGTCTAACTAGGCAGCTAGCTAGGTTAGATAAGCGAGTTTAGACTATGATGCTCAGTAAGTATGTCTAGAAACAATGTTAAAATGTAACGTTATCTAAAGACTATGACTTCCAAACAAACCGGTTTAGGAAGGAAAGCTCACTTGTCTGTGAGATTATAATGCACAAAAACACTGTCTAGAAAGGCATCTTAATAGACTCGGACCCACAGCCTGGCATGTTTGCAGAAAGGTTAACCAGCTAACTTAAACTCATGCCATGAAAGTCTCTCAGAAACACAACACGCTTCGTAACGCTGGTCCGACAGTTTAATTTATATATTTAAACAGTCTCGGAAACTACGTATTCAAGATTAATTTAAATGAACACTGGGGTTTGTTTAGAGCTAAGCGGTATATTTCTCGAGCTCGTTAGAAATGTATGGCAGGCTAAGCGACATGCTAACCGATAAAAAATATCATCCATAACCTCTCATCATTGAGGAATCACAGACATAAGGGATAATATTGAGCCTTGAAATATATGCTTGTGATATTATTAATTAAACATTTATTAAAACCAAGCCATGAATCAGATGTTAAAGGATTTTGACGGCAAGGCGCTGCGAAACTCACCATCTTTCCTCAGAGCTGATTCGAGAGAGACCGGAAGAGACGCTGGCGTACCATTAAAACACCACCGGCGCGCTTCCGGTGCAGCAACTAAATAAGTCCCCCTACTGTTACACTGCGGACTTCTTCATTCACAACGAGAACAAATGAACATACACCAATTATTTTAATTGTAACAGAGATAAAAACAAATTTTCGACCTAAAATTACCTGTTCTAGACACAGAAACCTTAAATTAATTACAGAAATGGCATGTATATGATATCTATGATAACAAGATGTATACATATTTACACTGTGAAAACATTATGCACATGTTTTTACATATCCTAAACAAATGTATGTGAGTTTAACTAAACATTGTATTTGTAGAGATTATGTTTAGATGGAGGATTTAATGTAGTAGGCTAATTAGCCTTAGCCTAGGCCTAGCCTTTATAAAAACAGAAAATCAGTGGAAAATCCACAGTGTGTGTGTGTTTGTGTGTGTGTGTGTGTGTGTGTGTGTGTGTGTGTGTGTGTGTGTGTGTGTGTGTGAGTGTGTATTCCTGTGGGAACAAAGCCAGCAAGTTTTATTGATTTGTCTTTTTCAAACGGCCTTGGAAAGGGCTCAGCCACCGCCGGCAACTATAAACATAAATTACAGAGCTGCCAAAAACGTCTGGAATTAAATCGTCCCTGAGACGAAAATAAAAAATCGGAATGACCTTCATTAGGCTGCCACTAGCTTGATATCCCTGAATGGCAAATCATTCTTTCCCATGCATTCAAGTCTTTGACCCTTATGTCTCATATAATATGATGTAATTCCCTCAGTTTTGATGTGAAAGATCAAAGCATTTATTTAAAATTAATTTGTAGTTTTTTTTTAGTTTTGGAATTTAAAAATGAATGAATAAAATAAAATGAAATGCCCAAGTAGGACTATAAATTATATATATATATATATATATATATATATATATATATATATATATATATATATATATATATATATATATACACACAGGTACATCTAAATTAATTAGAATATGGTGATTTTTTTTTCTTGTAACTTATTTCAAAACGTGAAACTTTCATATATTTTAGATTCATTACATGTAAAGTAAACACTTCAAACATTTTTTTTTTTTTAATTTTGATGATTAGAGCTTACAGCTAATGAAAGTCAAAAATTCTGGGTATCTCTTGTTCTTTGAAACCACAATAATGGGGAACACTGCTGACTTGGCAAAGGTCCAGAAGACAATCATTGACACCCTCCACAAAGAGAGTAAGTCACAGAGGGTCATTACTGAAAGGGGGGGCTGTTCAAGGAGTGCTGGGTAGGAAAATGTGCACAAGCAACAGGGATGACCGCAAGCTTGAGAATAAGGTCAAGCAAAGCCGATTCAAACACTTGAGAGAGCTTCACAAGGAGTGAACTGAATCTGGAGTCAGTGCATCAAGAGTCACCACGCTCAGACATCTTCAGGAAAAGAGCTACCAAGCCACTTCTGAAACAGAAACATTGTCAGAAGCATCTTACCTGAGCTAAGGAGAAAAAGAACTGGACTGTTGCTCAGTGGTCCAAAGTCCTCTTTTCAGATGAAAGTAAATCTTGCGTTTCATTTGTAAATCAAGGTCCCAGAGTCTGGAAGAAGAGAGGAGAAGCACAGAATCCATGATGCTTGAAGTCCAGTGTGAAGTTTCCACAGTCAGTGATGATTTGGGCTGCCATGTTATCTGCTGGTGTTGGTCCACTGTGTTTTCTGAAGTCCACAGTCAACACAGCATCTACCAGGAAATTTTAGAGCACTTCATGCTTCCTTCTGCTGACAAGCTTTATGGAAATGCTGATTTCGTTTTCCAGCAGGACTTGGCACCTGCCCACACTGCCAAAGGTACCAAAAGCTGGTTCAATGACCATAGTGTTACTGTGCTTGATTGACCAGCAAACTCGCCTGACCTGAACCCAGAGAATCTAGATGAGAGAAACCAGACCCAACAATGCAGATGACATGAAGACCGCTATCAAAGCAACCTGGGCTTCATTACACCTGAGCAGTGCCACAGACTGATAGACTCCATGCCACGCCGCATTGATGCAGTCATTCATGCAAAAGGAGGCCCAATCATGTATTGAGTGAATAGAAATTAACATACTTTCCAGAAGCCTGACATTTCTGTTTAAAATATCCTGTTTTTATTGATCTTATGTAATATTCTAATTTTCTGAGACACTGAATTTTGGGTTTTCATTATCTGTAAACCATAATCATAAAAATTTCAGGAAATAAAGGCTTGACATATTTCACTCTATGCGTTATATATAATATATGGGTTTCACTTTCTGAAATGAGTGACAAAAAAATTGACCTTTTTCATGATATTAAATTTTTATTTTAGATGTACCTGTGTATATATTTGAAAACGGTATTAGTTCCTCTTAATAACAACAGCAACAATAATAATTATGGGAAATTTGGTCATTTTTATTATTATTTAACACTTTACAATAAGGTCACATCATTTAATATTAGCTAAAATGAAGTAGGCCTAACAATGAGAAATACTTCTAAAGCATTTATTAATCTCAGTTCATTACAACATTTATTAATATTATTAAAATCGAAAGGTAGCTATCTTTATTTAATTGAAATTAGTTTATATTAACAATGAACAGTTAATGAACGTTAACAAAGATTAATAAATAGATTAATATAGATTAATAAATTAGGCTATATCCTACTGTAACTTTTGCTCATTGATGGATAGTATTGGTTAATGCAATGTCTTATTGAAAAGTGTTACCCGGTAATGTTGTTTTATTTAGCCTATTAATGTTTATGGCATTACGTTTTCATAATGACGTTTAGCTAATAAAATGTCTAACTGTCACGGCAAAGCCCCGATTCGTCCTCGTGTAAGTGCAGTCATTGACCCTGCATTATTTTCTACGGGTTTCATGAACGTTTGCTTGAGTCTGCAGTCCCTCGTTGGTGCTGATGAGAGGGAGTGGAGCGCGTCGACGCTTCTGAGACGCGCATTCTGCAGGAGCGTCGCGTGATGCGGGTTATACTACACGTCCACATATAGACGACAGACCTCAATGGGCAGTTGTCCCATCGCTATATCTGACATACGCACGGCAGGTTCCTCAAACGCGATTCTGAGGCGAAAAGCAGCTGCTATGGAGACTGAGCGCGCATCGGTGAACACGGTAAACACGCGCGGGTGTGACCCGATGTGTCTTCTGTAGGGTACACGCGAGCGTGGCTTTCTCTTCTGAAGGATGGGATACTCAGATCCGACAGCTAGTAGAGATCTGTTGGGAAACAGATCCCTGTGTTTTATTTTCATATGTGCTTTTGGACTGGTCACCTTACTGCAGCAAATCCTCTATGGCAAGAACTATATTAAAAGGTAAGGTGGTTATTTTATTAAATGGTGCATGATGAAAAAGGAAAATCGATGAGGTTATATGTGGAAAATAATCAAAATTTTAGTCATATTGCACCCATATTGCTCCAAAATCTTTTTTAAACTTGAGTTCCATTAAATCATGCCATACACAGTCCCCTGAATGACTGTCTATGCAGCGAGATGCTTAAGTCTGTTTTTCTTCTTCCTCTGTGTTTATTTTTCTCGTCTTGGTTTGTTTTTCTACCTTCAGCTCTTTAAACAGCTCATACATCTTGCATAAACCTGTGTGACAGCAAAAAGCCATATATTGCAGAACCGTATTAAGCAATTGCATATAGGCTGTAAAGAAAAACTGGAAGACTGTGATGTAGCCTCTGTTTTTGTTTTGTTTTGTATGAGCACATAGCCTAGATTCAAGCACTAGAAATGAATTATGCATTTAAATCATGGTAGTGTTTCGGAAGACCCAGATTCCATGCCCTTTTTGGGGCCACTTGCATCCAAATGACATCATACAGAGAATCAGTCCCGGAAGGCGGATAATTATAGTTTTTTTGGGGGGGGGACTGAGGTAAGCAGAGTGAGATGACAGCTCTTTTTTCGGGTGTTTGAGTGTGCGTGTGTGAGTGTTTGTCTGTGTAAAATGGCGTCTCTCGTAAGAAGCGCCCCCCCCGGTGCATTATGGTTCCTGCGTCCCAGCAGATGCCCATATGCTGAATTAGAGCTTTCTCACACACCCACCTGTACCACCCTCTTGCGTCTCACACACACTCAGTATTCATGACATCAGAGCCCGACGGCTGCGGATTGCATGAATGCTGTTCTGTACTGTGTATCTGTTCTGCTGAAGTGGAGAGAAACAAGTGAAGGGGTGGGTGAGGGCTTTTGGCTTTAACTGCACCTTCAAACCCAATGAGAGTCAATGGAGACCAAATGAAGACTTTTGAGTCTTCTGCGTCTCAGATCTTCTTCTGACAAAAAACCCTATCTCACGTATGTCACCTTAGTGTTCGCAGAACAGCGAATGAAAAACTAAGATTAGATTTTCTAAGAAACCATTAATGAACTCAAAACCAAGCAGCTCAATAACCAAGTCTCAATATGAAACATTTATCTCCCAAGACCAAGTGATCTATGTTATGCCATTAATATTTTGTTTTCCAAGGCAAATGCTATTTACTATTGATAAATAACCAAATGGTAGTTGCTATATTTCTGCTTAAGGATTTGAACAAATTTCAAACCTTGGCGAATAATCAAAACGCTCCCAAATCCCATTAACTTGAAGAGGGTGTCAACTTTCAAGCCATATGTGGGTATTGTATTATATTAAATATTCAAAGCACCTTATAGTAACTGCATATAAATTCATTAATCAACCCTACTGAAGAAAAAAATAAAACAATAGCAACCCTCATAGAATTGGTAATGGTTATAATGGCCATAATGGGAATTGTTTTGGTTTTAATGGCAACTGTAATGGTCCCTGTGAGCTTCTACTGGTAATTTGTTGCCTATTGGTTGCATGTTAAAACCACTAAATTCTAATGGGAGAGCCAAAACAAACTGCAGATAATGGTTTAATGGTTAAGAGTTTATTAATGTTTTTAATAGTATTTTTGTGGAAACCATTAGAACTTCTTCAGCAGGGAAACCATGCTTTATGTATTCAGATCCAAACGGTATTTACTGTACAATTAGGCCTACTGTAAATATTTTCTGAATACGTCTCTCGTATATTGACCACAAAGTAATGTAGATGAAAAATGGAGGGTTTGTCTAAAACGGTAACCAAAGACTTTAGATACTTTGCGGTAACTGTCCTACTTTGAGTACTCGCGTATCCGCATTGTGCTAAACATCTGTTTACAGCGGCAGTGCATCACAGTTCCCGAATCTAAAATCTCTCTCTCTCTCTCTCTCTCTCTCTCTCTCTCTCTCAATATCTCTCTCTCTCTCTCTCTCTCCTCGCTCAGTCTCTCTCTCGCTCGCTCTCTGCTCTCGCTCTCTCTCTCTCTCTCCCGCTCTCTCGCTCTCAATATCTCTCTCTCTCTCTCGCTCGCTCTCTCTCTCTCTCTCAATATCTCTCTCTCTCTCTCTCTCTCTCTCTCTCTCTCTCTCTCTCTCTCTCTCTCTCTCTCTCTCTCTCTCTCTCTCTCTCTCTCTCTCTCTCTCTCTCCAGTAACAGCTGAGTTTGTGTTTCTCGTGCTGGTCTGGAAGTCGAAGAGCTAATGTCCTCATTAAATTGATGCTTTTAAACTAGAACTGGTTTAGGACAGCAGATTAAAAAAGACAGAGTTTTGTGAGGTTTGGTCTATGTCTGTAAGCTTTTAAACAATTTGCATGCTTTTTCCCAATAAAATTCTGGAACTGACTGACATCGGTTTAGTAAGATTTTAATCCTAGTTTTTTAATCCTAGTTACATATTCATTTTTTATTATGATTTTACAATATGTTTTAAAACATCAATGTCTTATCTCCCAAAACGCATGTAAATAATCAGGATTATTGCAATCCTTTTTTATTATATATTTTGCCAGTGTTTTAATCCATAAAGCTTTGAAAACAAAATGTGCGCCAGTAAGATTACTATCCAGAAATATGCAAAATAAGACAATATTCATCATCTGTCCTCTGTATAAAATATTCAATAGACTTGTGTTCATAAGTTTGGGGCCAGTGAGACATTAATTCAACAAGGATGCATTAAGTTGATCAGAATTGACAGTGAAATCATTTATAATGTTATAAATTTTCTATTGTTTTCTATTTTATTCTATTGTTTTATCTATTATTTTCTATTGATCAAGAAATCCTGAAAAAAAATCACCCTTAAAAAAATGATGAAGCAACACAACTGTTTTCAACATTGATAATAATCATAAATGTTTCTTGATCAGCAAATCTGAATGATTTCTGAAGATCATGTGACACTGAAGACTGGAGTAATGATGCTGAACATTCAGCTTTGATCACATTAATAAATTACATTTTCAAATATAATCAAACAGAAACCAGATATTTTTTTATTTTAATAATATTTCACAAATTCTTCTGTCTTGATCAGCAGAAGAAAACAAATCTTACAAATGTTAATATTATTGTAAATCATCAATCAGATAAAATGAATCAATGTTTTTCATAATTTATTTGGACATTTGTACAGAGATCTAAGGTATACACACTCATTTTTTCAAAGGTTTATTACACTTCCAAATGTATGAATGTCATTTCATTATAAAACACAATAACAAACCAAGCGGCCTTTAATTGAAGGAAAGTAATGGCAAGCACACTTAACTAATTTACAACAAAGACGTTGTGAGAAACGCTTGTGCAGCATTTGTTTGCCGATTCCTCTTGGTTTGATATTTTTGTCATCTAATGCAATGATACGGAGATATTTTGAAGTAACTGTGGCACCACTTTACTGTACAGTACATGTGAAGTGCAGTTGATCTGATGGTATTTGCTTCTTTATCATGTCACATTTCCACTGAAGATTATCAGTGGCACTCCTGACATCATACACCAATTTATACGTTCTTTGATTTAGCCAAACCAATGAAAAACTCTGCCAAATCTGTGTGTGTTTGACATATTCTGCTGCCATGAACGAATACATGAAACCTTAAACGACCTGCCTCATTTTCTCACTAGTGGGCAACAGTTTTCCCGCCTCAAAGGAGAGGAGGTGGGCAACTGGAGCGGGCTCATTAGTTACCTCGATGATGGAGGGATGAAGCCGGCCAGAAATGGGAGGAAAAGGT
This sequence comes from Oxygymnocypris stewartii, assembly GCA_003573665.1. Taxonomy (NCBI): domain Eukaryota; kingdom Metazoa; phylum Chordata; class Actinopteri; order Cypriniformes; family Cyprinidae; genus Oxygymnocypris; species Oxygymnocypris stewartii. Next base: position 43,580 of record QVTF01010023.1, on the reverse strand, counting down.
ACAAACCAGCACAGAAACCTCTCAACAACACCACCAACACTCTAGAGAGACAGAGAGAGAGAATGCCACATAGACAATGATAAGCCGCTTGCATGTCTGGATGGAGACACATCCAATCCCATCAGCCAATCAGACGAGCAGAAATACCCAGCTGTGGCTAATCAGATTTATCAGAGCCAATCAGAGGACTGATAGAGTTTCACTTGTAGATTTCCAAAGGAGAAATTAAGCACAGCAATGATCACTTCAGGACGTATTTTTCTCATTCGCTTTCTCCAAAACCACTCGATTTGAAATGAATCTTAGATTTAAAACATGACGTTTTGAGAAAATATTCTTGGTGTGTGGTTTTGTTCACAATGGAATACTAGCTTACTGCATACTTTACAATATACGCTGCATACAAGCAATTTTTTACAAAGTGAAATCATTTGCATGTCATGTATGTCAAAAATCAATCACAATTAAGTGAGTTTATGCTTAAAACAAGAACAAATGTGTGCTAATGGGGCAAGAAAAATAATACTGTTCTCCGTTTGAGTTCAGTTTATTTTTCTAACCCCACTGGCGGACATTTTTTCTTTACATTTCAAAAAGTAGCATGCTAGTTTTCCAATAAATTTGATATTGCTGCATTGCATGTTTAATTTAGAAAGCGGCATTCAATCGTGTGGACAATATTGTGGTTATTTTGCATTTTAATGCTGTTTGCTTTATTGTATATGGCATGTTATATGCATGTCGAAATAGTCAAATTAGTATGCTTTTCTGAACAAAGCCACTGTACCTGATTGGAAACGGACTACTTATTCCATAAAGCATCGCAAATTATAATTAAATCAGATTACGGTAAGCATACACGTATAAGAGTATACTATAAATGTGAAGTTTATTGCAATATTAAAATATACAAACATTATATTTACTACATTATGATCAAATATTGTAGAAATAATAATATAATATAAAAACAATCTACATTTTAATTGCACATTATTTGGACACCAATATAATACGATTACCACGTGACTATCCTTTACTGAACGAAGTTTAGTATTTCATAATAATTGATTTTAGGGGGAAAATACTGTATACTTGAAGTTTATTGCAACATTTAAATATGTAATTTTTTTATTTATTAAACATTAAAAATTATATTTATTAAATTATTCCAGATGAAAAATATTATAAATAATAACATATTATTGTTTATATAATATTTAGATTAAACTGCACATGATATGCACACGAAACGTTATATTTCTTAAATAATAAGTATTAATGTATATTGATATGTCATCTATATCATTGATATTGGAATGCTTTTTATTGTCTGTGGAGGAAACGAATGGGATCTTTACATTGGGGAAGCCTGCTCTTGTGCTGTTTTGTGGGGTTCAGTACTGGGACAGGAACTGAAGGGTCATTGAACCTAATCCGTTTGTATGCATCTTGACAGATGTGTCCGTCAGACTTTTCAGGATTCTAAGGCTCAGAGCTCCATAGTTATCACGCCCTGCCTAGCTGATATTCAGAAGAAAAAAAAAGCAAAGAAAAGGTAGGCCACACTGATGGCATCTCCAGTTCACCTCCTTGCCAACCCTTGAGGATGTCTCTTCGTCTTTTCCATCTAGTCTGAAAGAGTCCGACTGCTCATGCTCAGTGCTCGCGCACCGCCGCTCCGTTTGTGCATGTTGTCTGCAACCTTCATCCGCACTCGACCTTTGACCCATCACCCCCTTCCCCGCTCCCTGAGGATGTGTTCCTCTGAATATCATGGGTCTCTGTTTCTGTGTCCCATCATGCATTTCTGAATCCCCTCCACACCTCACCTGTGTGTCATGAGCACACTTGAGTGTGTGTGTGTGTGTGTGTGTGTGCGCATGCAAACGGTTGGTGTAGTGAAGTATGTGTGTGTCATGTGACTGGATTCCCGCTTGCACATTGCACCGCCTCTCTTTGACCTGAAATATTTTTTTTTGTCTTTTCGGTTTTCTTTTCATCTAAATGATCACAGAAGTTTATAATGTGTCATCGGGGGTGTTTGACTGATCACACATATAGAGCGCTCATGATTACCCAGTGTGCACCTCTTCAGGCTACAGCACAGTCACATGTCACGACGTCACTTCAGTCAGAGATGTATGGAATCGCTAAATGTGTTGCACTTTTTTTCTTCTGCCTAGTTTTTCATGCTCTTTCTCTTTGTTTCTTTCTTTTTTTCTGTCATTGCTCTTCATTACAAACCATTATTTTAATTAATTAGCTCACATTTACTTTCAAAGTTTGGTGGAGTTAAAGGCTTTGCTCCAAAACACTAACCAGCATTTTATTTATTATTATTATTATACAAAATAATTATTGCAATAATTGAAATAATAAAAATAAAAATATTTTGAATAATGATATTATTATTATAAAACAATGATAAGAATAAAATATAAATAAAAATTAAATGAAATTTGAATACTAAGAATTATTTATTATAATGATATTATTATAATTATTATGTTGTTATTATTAAATACTTAGTACGTTATTTTACCGTACATTAGTATTATTGCAATAGTATCAAGAATATGACATGGTATCAAATAATAAAATAATAATAATAATAAATAACAACACAAATATAATATAATAATACTGTTTTTAATAAAATTAAAAATAAATAGTAGTTCATAAAATAACAATAAAAGAATAACATACATAATACAATATTAATATTTAGAATAATAATATTTATGTTATAAAATAATATTAGCATTTAAATAATAATATATTTAAATAATAAAAATCAAGAATAATATGATGAGAAAAATTCGAAATATGCCATTTTAATTTGACATTATTAAGAAGTATGGTATTTTTTATTTTTATCATATTTTATATTATTATTACATAATCATTTTTTTATTTTATAGTCCAATTTTATTGAAATAGCAATATATTAAAATAATAATACATTTAAATAAATACAAATTATAATAACATTAATAAATATTCATATTGAATGTGAAGCATGTTTTCCTAAAACAAAGTTTTATAGGATGAAAAGCATAATTTAAATCATGTTATTATATAACAAAGAAATTTAAAAAAAAAATGGTGTTTGTAGCCTTTTACATAAAATAATCCACTTAAGTCTGGCGTAATAGCAGCCATTAGCATGATAGCAGATAGATAGATGGGAGGCCTTTGGCTCTGTGAAAGCTGTTAGCAGCCATTTTGGCTCTGATTTAATTTACAGTAGCAAGCCGTCCACCATTTAAGTCCATTTAAAGCCCATTAAAATGGAAACATGAAGCACTGAGTATGTTTTCATAAACGCTGTGCCTGAGGCAAGACTGAAAATGTCAAACAGAGACATATGAGAAAAACACTTCCTGATGCAGTCTAATTGCTCAGATTTTACAGTTCATTCATTTAATCCATGTTTTTAATGCATATTTTCTGTATTTCTGTTTCACAACCAAGGTGAGGATTCACATTTCATCTATTCAAACCCTGCTGCCTCTCCTCATTGTGGTGAAACTGCTCTTTCTTTTATATTTCTCCTCAGAGCATAAGAAAAAACAGGTTTTAAGCTGAATGTGTCTTGAGTAAGAGAAAGAGCGAGTCTTCAGAGCGGCTTGTCAACAATCCTCGAGTGTAATTTCTATTATAATTCAGAACCGATGCAAATGGGATCAAACAAGAGTCGCGTTTCACACCGCACTATAGGGAGCGTAAGCATTTCTGCTCACGGGAGTCGAACAGTGAGTAAGTACTTGACTGTTCCTTCATTAAAGGCTATATTGCAAAAGATTGAAATGCCAAATAGGTTTCCAGTGCATTTTAAGTGAGTTTTAGTGCACTACTACACATTGTTATGTTTATGCTTCAACCCAGTAATTCTTAATCTGGTGGCACTGTTTCAAAGGGGCCACAAAAATACTATATATATATATATATAATTTAAGTAGAAACTGCTATTAGTAAATAATATATATATAGTCAAAAATAGAATTAAATACAAATATTTCTTAAAATCTGTAATCAGAAATTTGTACTTCTGGAGTTACAAATGTAAGTATTTGAATTAAGTATTATAATAAATATAATTGCAAAATTTATATTGGATAAATATTTCAGTATTTCATTAAGTTCATTTAAATTGTCAATCTGTAACAAAAAAACAACAACAACAATAAGAATTTTTTATTAAACAGGTTTGTCATTAATATAATAAAGAGATATTGTCACTGACAATAAGGGGGTGCTAATATAGAATATAAATGCAATATAAATAAAGAAAACATCCTCTTTAAAAAAAAAACATTTGTTTGTCTTTTTTTGTCTTTATTATGATAGGACAGTGTAGAAGAGACAAGAAGCGAAGTGAGAAAGAGAGAGAGAGAGAGAGAGAGAGAGAGAGAGAGAGAGAGAGAGCGCGAGCGAACATTTCCATCTCACGCTTGGTTTTCAGCCAATCACAATGCACTGGATAGCTGGCCAATCAGAGCACGCCTCGCTTCTCAGAATGACGGCCCTGTCCCAAATGGCACCCTAAACCCCCACGGTCTTCCTCTGAGTCCGCACTTTTGTGACGTAATGCCGCTTTGACTTTCGGGTAAAAGTCTGCTGCGAGCTTGCACCAGTGCGGGCTCGGCAGAAGTGTGGATCGAGGGCGCATAATGGCCACAAAGGGGGCGCTCGCGAGCACCTTTCTGAAGGTTAAAATGAGGAATGGGACACCCTAAGGCAGGAGTCATCAAACTTGGTCCTGGAGGGCCGGTGTCCTGCAGAGCTCAGCTCCAACTTCCCTCAACACACCTGCCTGGAAGTTTGAAGTATACCTAGTAAGACCTTGATTAGCTGCTTCAGGTGTGTTTGATCATGGTTGGAGCTAAAATCTGCAGGACGTGAACCGAACTTGGAGACCTCTGCCCTACGATCTCGTGGACTTAACGGACATGTGCATGCGGCGGCCATTGTAAGTCCGTAAGACCGCAAGTGCACATGAAGTGTTCCATTTGGGACAAGGCCAAATTTTGTAAAAATCGAAGCGATTCAGAAGAGGCGAGGCGTGTTTTTTTAACCTTAAACCGCATAAACACATTGCATTACACCAAATAATGTTATTTTTAGCAATGTCGTATGACCCCTTTAATCGAGTCTTAACGGATTCATGTTTGATTCTATTAGCATTGGTTCCAAGTTGTGACAGAAATCCACTGCCGTTTCTTCAGGATTGTTTGACCAGTCTGCAGAGACGAGAGCGTTCTGGATCTTCAGTTAGGTTGTCCATGCTGGAAGCTCATCTTGCAGTGTGTGCGCGTGTGTTCAGAGGACACGTGTCTGACTCTGTGTTCTGGCAGGTATCTGGAACGCTCCGACGGCTCTTTAGAGTTCAACTCCACTTCCTGCAAGGAGCTACGGCAAGAAATCACAGATGTGAAAGTACTGACCATGTAAGTTTCTCTCTTGGATGTCTGTCGTGTCCGTACAGAGCGAGCGTTCCAGCGGGAGTCAGATTTCCTGATGAATGTCTCGTCTCGAAGGACAAACCCTGTGAAAAGAGCATCTATTTAAAGAAATGCAATATCCGAGCAAGAGCACACTCTCATTTCCATTTTCTTCCTATAGTGGCGTTTAATAAGGAAAGCTACTTGTAGCTGTGACTGCTGCTGTTTAATTGTCTTTATGTGTGTGTGTGTGTGTTTTAGGGTGAAGACATCAGAGCTGTTTGAGCGATGGAGGAACCTGCAGGTGTGTAAGTGGGAGCAAAACAAGGAGGCGACAGATAACTTCAAGTGAGTACATGGAGATTCTCCTCTTTTATCTCCCAACTTCAGCACAGTCTTAGGGTGAATCCCATTTCTCTGTCTTACCCCTTCCCCTACGTCTTCGTCTTACCCCTTGTCCCTCGAAACCGAGTGGTAAGCGCTAGGGGTGTAAACACACCCCTATGAAATGAGACGCCACTTGGTTACTGTTACGTCATCATACATCATCGCTAGCTGCTGCTACGTCACCAGACGTGACAAGTATTGATCACAAACTCTCCGTCTAAAAGTGTGTGTTTGTTGATTGCGTGGGTTTAAGTGATGTTTTCTCTAGTCAGAGAAATGCAGGACTGTTGTGCAAATCAGCAATGTAATGTTAGCGTGGAAAAATAACGATTTTTAAAAACGTTTCAATTAAGAGCATGGTTGCAAATATATATGTAAGTTACGGAACTGTGTAGAGCACAAAACAAGACTGTGGTAATTTCTAAATCAATTATTTAAGCTGAAAATACTCTCTGGATGATCTGGCCGCAGTGTGTTCTGGGTACACCTTGGTTTCAAGTAAGCTCGCAAAAATGCTTGGTTTTAAGGTGTATCTACCCCTTCCCCTTAGCCCTACCCCTCGATCAAAACCAGAATTGGGACAGCCCTTACTCTCACGTGAACGCGCAAAACCAAGGGGAAGGGGTAAGACAGAGAATTGGGATTCACCCTAAATGGGATTTCTTCGTTGAAACAAAGGAATGATGTCATCTCCAATAGGATTGTTTTGTGGTAATGAAGCAATGATGTCATCTCTCCCCCTGTCCAATAGAATGTCTCTGTCCCGTTGCTGCAATGCCCCCTCCTTCCTGTTTACCACGAAGAGAAACACTCCCTCGGGCACCAAACTGCGGTATGAGGTGGATACGAGTGGAATCTTGCACATCAGCCCGGAGATCTTTAAAATGTTCCCTGATGTGAGTGTGAACTGGCTTTGACTACACGAGCTCGGAAGAGCAGAAGAAACTGTGTAGATGATCCCTAATAGAATCTCAACATCATTTAGAACACAATCCTTTAGTAGCAATACATTAATCCAACGTAATAGAAGCACATTTCTGATGACAAATATTCTAGACCTTTAGAAATGTTAGTTAACATTTTATTTACATGAAATTCCTATTTGATTCTTTAGGTTTGATGCCAAATTATATTATATTATAATGAATAATCTTTAGGTTTGTGTACAAATTATAATATTTACATTCAATTGTGTTGTATTACATTTCCTTTTTTATTAGAAATACATTATTCCAATGTAATAAAAGTAGATTTATGTATAAATTTAAATTAAAAATGACAATATTCTATCTAGACCAGAATTCATAATATTCTAGACCTATAGAAATATTAGTTAATACATTTGATTCTCATAATATTCTCATTTATTCTTTTGATTTGATACCAAATTATATTATTTATTTTACATATTAAACTGTATTATATTTCCTTTTTTAGTAGAAATACATGATTTCCAATGTAATAAAATTAGATTTCTGAATAAGATTTATTTATAATAGAAGATTTCTAAATAATTCTAATAAAATATCCTGTATTATATTATTATCTTTATATTTGTGGCCAAATTATATTATTTATATTATGCATTACATTTTATTCTATTATAGTTCCTTTTTTTAGTATAAATGCATTATTCCAATATAATAGAAGTCGATTTCGGAATAATTCTAAAAAAATATCCTGTATTCTATTCTATTCAATTCTAGGCTTGAGGCCAAACTATAATATTTGTATATAATATAATATAATATAATATAATATTACATTATATTATTCTTTAGGTTTTCGGCCAAAAATGTTATAATGCATAAATGCTTTAAGTAAAGTGTTATCAAGTTATAATTAAAAAACGACATAACCTCGATTAAAGAACTTAATTCCAATAGAATCCTGAGTAAACTCCATCAATGGTTTGACCATTTGATTTTAGTGAAATAGAATCTAAATCAAAATGGGTGAATTGACATCTGCTGAGATCTGTCCACACACACACGCACGCATACACACACACAGACACACGTTGGTTTTTATGTTTAACGGGTACTCTCCATAGGCATAATAGTTTTTATACCGTACAAACCGTATTTTCTATTGCTCTACAACAACCCTACACATAAACCTACTACTTACAGGAAACTTTGTGTATTTTTAGTTTCTCAAAAAACTCATTCTGTATGATTTATAAGCCTTTTGAATTATGGGGACACTGAACATGTCCTCCTAAATCACTTTCTACTTAATGCCTACTGTATGTCATACCATGTCATTATACAATGTGTCCTCGTAAACCCCACACACACACACACACACACACCTGAATCTCTCACATGACGCAGACACACCCTAACGAACATTACCAATCAAGCATCCTTATCCTTAAGTATAGACAGCCTTTATCTAGCAACCTCTGCAGTGATCACACCCTACAAACTCTATGCCTGCAACAGTTGCCAAGCAACCATATCCAAGCAATCATCCCTGTAATCCCATTTGGGTTGCTCCTGTCCTGTTTCTGAATGTATTCTGTGCTCTGACTGCAGGACATGCCCTATTCCAAATCCCAGTTTAAGAAATGCGCCGTCATCGGGAATGGCGGCATCATTAAAAACAGCAAGTGTGGACGAGAGATCGACGCAGCTGACTTTGTCTTCCGGTAGAATACAGTTGTTTGTTAGTTTGTTAAGACATCATGGAGATATAGAGGCATCTGCTAAACAACATGTCAAATCTCTCTTTCAGATGTAATATTCCTCCCATCTCAGATATGTACAGTGAAGATGTGGGATCTAAGACTGATCTTGTTACAGTAAATCCAAGCATTATAACTGAGAGGTACACACACACACACACACACACGTTACAAACATTTAATATAGGATTTGCTCATATTGTAAATACCAGTGTCTGAGTGAATCTCACAAAAACATGTCCAAGTTATATAAAAAAAATTATAATCTTCATTCATTCATTCTTATATATTTACAATATTTACCCTTTTAATTTATTTAAATAATTCTCAGTATATCCTGACGATTCTTGTTCTAATATAATAACTGTAATATTTATTTATTTAAAAATCAGGTAGCAAAACAATGCTCATAACTTACAGGTAGCACAACAAATACTACCATTGTGAATATAAATACTTTACGATTTTATTAATACATATGTATCTATAAGAGTTTGTGGAGAAAATGCTAAAATAAGGTTAATTTTAAATAAATTCTAATAAATAATATTCTAAAAAGCTTCATTTAATTTAAGCAACATTTAAATTAATGTATTCATTCTTAATTTAATATTAATATAATAATATTAATCTATGAGTTAATATAACAACAACAATAATAATATAATACATTTATTATTATTATTACTACTGGTTCTTCTAATAAATGTGTGCTGTAATTATACTTCATGCAAAACTACCTATGAATGATAATGGGTCATTTTACTTTACTTTTTAGTCATTTAGCAGACGCTTTTATCCAAAGCGACTTACAAATAAGAAAAAGTAACTACAACTATAAGTTAAAAGTCTATAAATACTATATATATACACATTTAAGGACATGGAGAAATTAAATTGAATGACAACATTTCAAAACTAAACATTTAAATGAAAACAAAAAATAAAGCTAAAAACATTTCAAAATATTAAAACAACAAAAGGTAGGAGTATAAAAATGATTCTAACATGACACTAGGCCAAACACCCGTATATATATAGCTATTATTTCATTTCCATGTAGTAGGTTGGAGTAACGTTACAAAAATAAATACAATTTATTAAAACTAAAACTAAAAAAATACCTATCAAGATATAATGTATCATACATAATTTATTTAAAATTAATTTTGCTTACATACAGTTTGCGTTCCTGTAACACATCCACCGAGACACTAATTTTCTCTCTCTATTCTGACCAGGTTTCAAAAGTTGGAGAAATGGAGGAAGCCATTTTACGACGTTCTGCAGAATTACGAGAACTCCTCTGTGGTTTTGCCGGCGTTCTATAACACGAGGAACACCGACGTGTCGTTCCGCGTGAAGTACATGCTGGATGACTACATGTCGTCCCGCGGCGTGTTCTTCTTCCACCCGCAGTACCTGCTGAACGTACAGCGCTTCTGGGGCGTGCAGGGCGTCCGCGCCAAACGCCTCAGCAGCGGCCTGATGCTGGTCACCGCCGCCATGGAGTTATGTGAAGAAGTGCATCTCTACGGCTTCTGGGCGTTTCCCATGAACCCCTCCGGCATCTTCATAACACACCATTACTATGACAACGTCAAGCCCCGGCCCGGTTTCCACGCCATGCCATATGAGATCTTCAACTTCTTGCACATGCACGCTCGCGGCATTTTGCACGTGCACACGAGCCCCTGCAGGTGAACTCGCCAAGCATCTCTGCAATCTGATTGGTCCGTTTTGTAGAGCTCCTCCCATTCACTGGCGCAACGGAACTCAAGACTTACGTGCGTGAATCGCTGCCTTAAAGGCCAGGCGTTTTATTATTACGTGTTTCTACAATATCGTGTCGGGACAGTTGCAAAATGGTACTCGTTTCCTGTTTGGTGATTTTCCGTAATGGTGTTGTATTTGTGTATCAGAGCAGATATCACGTTTAAAACTTTGCGAGGAGGTGCCAAACCAGGCGCGATGCAATAAAGTGCAACAGTCGGGTTCTGGAAGTAAAAAGTAATTCATTTTCTCCATAGGGAAATTCATTTTTAGTGATAAACCTTTTAAGACAGACCTGTTGTGTGTTATTAATCGATGGTAAATGCTTTTGTTGAAGCCATCTGATCGCATTAATTCAACTTATTTTAAAAATAATCATGTTTAAAGTTGACTACTAAAACATACAAATATCATAATGTTATAAACATGCTAAATGTTCGTTCTGTGTCAGAATGTCTGTTTTTGTTTTGAACACCGTGGGACAAGGTTTTCATACTGCAGCTGTCATTGTAAAACAGCGAGCAACTCAGTTTGTTTGTCAGAGGAAGCAACAGTAACTAAGGGGGCGGGGCTTACCGACAGGTATATCTCAACATCCCGGGTTGCCAGTTGGCAGAAAACACTGCATGTTCAAGTCATGGAAGCCAGTAAACAAACGGGGTCAGAGATCACAGATTCTTCCTGACTTAAAAGTCTTGGCATCCATCTAAAATCTCGGACTAGAGGCATATTAAAACGCAGATAAATAAACTCATTAATTTACAGTGTAAGGCTCCTTACCTACCATTATCAGTTGTGCACGTTCCTGTTAGGTGTCCACAATCTGGCAACCCGCTGAGCATGGCTTTTGAAGAGGAGGTGACAGAGAAACAGCTCTCTCCAGTATTTTGAATTTGTGCTGCAGTACCCATTTCATCCGCTAGCTGTCAGAATTACATACTGCATCTTTAATATCTTCAAAGTTTGTAATGTTGTGATTCACCTCGTTGCTTGTTGGTTTGGTTCATGGCTTATACTGCTTTAAAGAAGACATAAAAAAAATCCCTATGGGGAAAATGAATGCAAAAAATAATACTACTAACTGTGAAAAAGTGGATGCACTCAAATGAGAAGTTCTATTTCTACAATTTCTATTTCTGCAGAGTAGCCCCACCCGCAGTGGAATCTCATTGGTACAAATCCTCAGTCCTATCAGTTGTATATTAAACATAATATATATATCACAGGCTGTGATTGTGTGACATTGCGTCTGGTTAAGACAGATTGATCCACTCCAAACATGATTTAAAGGGATAGTTCACCCCCCCCCCCCCCCCAAAAAAAAGTTTTTGGGCTTCATTGACTTCCATAGTAGGAAAATAAAATACTGGTGCCCCAGAACTGCTCTGTTTCCCTCATTCTTCAGAATATCTTCCTTTGTGTTCAGCAGAACAAAGACATGCATACAGGTTTGGAACTACTTGAGGGTGAGTAAATGATGACACAATTCTCATTTTTGGGTGAACTATCCCTTTAAGAGCAAGTTTACTGTTCTTTAATAACTACATCAGTGTATAAAAGTAGACTGAATTTGACATTTCAGTTGAAACATTTATATATAATGGTAAATACATGTGTAACGCACAGGTTCTGAAGTTATGTATGATTATTAAGTATAACTTTGTGTAATCAAATCCAACACAGTTGTTTATGTCTTTCTCTCACACACGATGTGTGATTGAGGTTTTAGTGTCTTTTAAATCGACTGATAATGTTTATAATGCTGTTCTTTATATACTTTGTTTTCAGGTTGCTTGTATATGATATTGTGATAGCAATGTAACATTATCACTTTACCAAGAAATTTACTTTTTAAGATTCATCAAGATCCTGATTTCAAGAAACTTGAAGACATCTTAAAGGCATCTATCTATCTATCTATCTATCTATCTATCTATCTATCTATCTATCTATCTATCTATCTATCTATCTATCTATCTATCTATCTATCTATCTATCTATCTATCTATCTATCTATCTATCTATCTATCTATCTCTCTCTCTCTCTCTCTCTCTCTCTCTCTCTATCATCTATTTTTTATCAAGCAGCTTTTTTAAGTTGCACAACAACATCTGTCACAGAATTTCTCAGTTATTCTATTTTTACTTTTTAATATTTATAAATTTAATAATCATATTTTTTATGAATAGTTTTTTTTTGTCCCGTCATTGTTTTAACACAAATGTACAGTTATTTGTCAAGCCAATAAAGCACACAGATCTGCTTCTCAGCTTTAAAGGGAGGTTTGTGTTATTTTTAGTGTCACACACAGAAGAGTTTCTCTCTTTATGTTTGTCTCTCACAGATATCCAGAGTTGGTGTCGGGTGTTGAGCCAGCAATAAATAATAATTGATCAGTTTCAGAGGTAAATTAGTGTTGATCAGACAAACATAATTTGATTTCTTTGGAGTTCTTGGACACAGGCACACAAACAGAATTCATTATGTTGGTATAATTTCCAGAACTTAATTGGGGAACATGCTACAAGCTCACATTCAATAATTCTGCTGTGATGTAATTTCTTTGGCTTGTTTATTGGAAAAAATATTTTTACAGTGGAAAGTAGATTTACTCTAAAAACATAATTTAATAACCATTGCAGCATCTACACAATTACATTTTCCTTGTAGCCTAATGAATTTGAGCAAGAATAGTTTATACCTACAAATTAAAATTCATTATTCAGTCTCAGAGAATTCAGATATGCGAGTCAGAGAACGAATCGTTCATTTGATTGGATGACCAATTCAATTTCTCCTATTAAATTCGAATAAGACAGAGATATTACTTATTGGACCTAAAAACAGTACACAGAATATCTTGGATCACAATTTGCAACTAGACCGATGTAATGTTATTTCCTCTACAGTCAATAATCTGGGTGTTATATTAGACAGCAACCTATCTTTTGAAAATCATATTCATTTTCCACGTTACAAAAACAGCATTCTTCCATCTTAGAAACATTGCCAAGCAACGGAACATGTTCAGTGTTTCTGATGCATTCATGACCTCTAGACTGGACTATTGTAATGCACTGCATCTTCAATAAACAAGCTACAGATAGTACAACATGCTGCGGCTAGAGTCCTTACCAGATCAAGAAAATATGATCATATTACTCCAATTTTACAGTCTCTGCACTGGCTACATATTAAGTTCCGTATCAGTTACAAAATATTATTACTTGCCTATAAAGCCCTAAATGATTTAGCTCCTGCGTACCGAACTAATCTTCTATCA